>JAODAL010003066.1:0-181002 GCA_025379985.1 Phyllomedusa bahiana
AGCAGTGGCCGCGACACATGGTGAGACAGGAATATCTGTCACATCGCTGGAAAACCACAAACTCAGTCACGTCTCACTAATTTTCTATCAGATACCGCAAACATATCATGTGAAACCAAGCTAATGGTTTCTACTAAGTAAGCTATGTCAGATGCTACCATTGCTTTATGACCCTGATACATTGTCAAACGTTTACACAAAATGTTCTCTTTAGATATCCCAAATCTGCCAGGATAGGAAAACTTTAGAATAGGACTAGGGTGATCATGGGTTGCTGATGAAGGCCCCCAGTCCTCTGGTAGGGTGAAATTTAAAATCTGGAAAATCACACTACACGCAAAACATTGCACATAACGAACCGCCCCCTTACAGGCGCACTCCCGGTCTTTGGGGGCGCCCTTACTTCCCTCTCCCCACCCTCTGTCCCTGCGGCCTTCTCCAGCATGCTGGCGCAAGCGTACCCGCTCCCTAGGGCACGGGCGCGTTGGCTCTGCATGACTTAATGGGCCAGTGCGCCGGTAATTGGCTAGTGTAAGGGGATTTTGTGTACAACCCCCAACAAGGGTTAATTATGTTTTTATTAATAATTGCGCAAAAAATCGTAAAAAATTCCCAAGGTATTATGATAAGTGTTTTCTATAATGTTGTTGATCTATACTTCACCCCTGTATTCAGCTAGTGGCTTCTGCACATGTCTGTAAAATGTGTATAGTCATGCAGCCTTGCAGAACTGTAACCAGCTTCAGTCACCCAAACAAAAGGTGGAATCACCATGACAACACGGGGTGGGGTAAGTGGAGCATAAGAAAATTTTAATGTTCTGATCTTTTCCAATTGTCGGGGAGTGGCTCCCTCCACTGATATCCACCTTCAGGATATCGTTGTCATCTGTCTGGCAGCTGTCATAGGTGCAAAACCTCAGCCACCCTACACTGGGTGTGCGCCCATAAATTCAGATGTACTTTAACCCCTTTCTCCCTGGCCGCATGGGAGTGGATCAAGAGAGAAGTAGTCATGCAAGGGTTTGTTAAAAAACATTATCCTGCCTTTGGGCTATTGATTTGGTGCACTGAAGTATTGAAATTGTAACTTGAATGCTGACCACTGTCATTTGTGTACCATCTTGCCTGGTGAGGTAAAGAGGCCTATGATCATTAGGGAACCTTTAAACCCCTTTGGGCTCCTGCCTGTCATTTCTGCACCGCACATCAAAGGTACCTCACACACCACCTACCACAGGCAGTTGAGAGAGAGACCACCTATGCAGTGTGCCTCGAGGGAACAACCATCACCATCATCTCTACTGTGCAGATCGCTTCTTCACTGGTGTCAGAGAAGGTGAGGCATGAGAGGTGTGGTTGATAAAGTTTTTACCATCATGCCCAAAGGGCCCAGCCCCCCCAGGGCTGCCGCTGCTTCCGGCTCCTCTCCTCTGTCCCTCTCCACACCCTGTAACTCCACAGATTGAGTGTTATGTTATCCTGATATTCCGTGTACCAGACCTTCTTGCTATTGTTTCCTGAACTCGTTGCCTGCCACCTTCTGTCTGCTCTGACCTTACTGCCTGTCCTCGACTACGCCTCTGTTTATCAATTATGTACCACGCTGTTCCCCAACTGCCATAGCAAGCAATCACATCGGGGGATGACCGGAATCCCCGCCGCAGAACCCCAACCCCTTGAGCAGCCGGGAAAAACCCGGGGAGACTACTTAAATCTGCCCTACGGGTTTACACCCCGCAGTGGGGACCAGAGAAATCACCTCCTGTTGTGACAACATGAGTACTATAGTGTAATGTTTATGTGTTTGCACTTCCTACTGGTCAAAGATCCTAGGGGGACTAAAAATGAAAAAATAGGAATTTACCAAATGTCTTAAAAAAATTTAAAAAAATCAAAATAGCCCTCCTTAATCAGAAAAATTCCAAAATAATAAAATATTGCGGAATTTATCCCACACAATGAATGCAATAAAAAATACTCAGAAGAAGTGAATTTTCTTGACACATTGCCTCTCAAAAATGGAATAAAAATATTAAAACTACCCACAAAAAATGCCTTAAACAGCTCTGTCAAGCGAAAAATAAAAAAAGCTCTTCTTCTATAAAAATTGAAAAGTTTTTATTTTTTGAAAAGTAGATGATTGTGGAGTATTGTGCATAATGGGGCTTTTAGGAAGGTGTCAGCTGTACAACACAGCACGCTCAGACAAAACTGTCTTAAAGGGGTTTTGCCACGATGTAATGTTGATGTGGTATCCTCCAAAATGGGTATTTAATCACTTTTTTAACAAAAGTATTTCAAAAAGTGAACCTCTGAGAGCTACAGCATTGCCAGTCCCCCTTATTTTTCTACAGTTAACATTAACACACCAGGACATGACAGAGCGACGGTCGGCTTGCTGTTTGCACTCTACCCTGATAGGGGAACAAAAGGGAGCTGCAAGGGGCTGGTGAGAATTGCAGGTATGAGGCTGTTCTGCGTATAGAAAATCCACGTTTAATGAAATTATTTGATACACTTACAGACGCTCCTGTTTCCTTTGCTCTCTGCTCCCCCCCCCTCTCACGCCTGCAGCAGTTCATGATGCGCATGTTTTGTTTATCTTCTCCCCTGAGTAGAAAAGGGGTAAGGAACTCACTTCTTGGCAAAACCCCTTTAATGTCATGCCAGGTCACACCTCTAACCACGCCCAAGAGATGATATCATACCAGGTCACACCTCTAACCACGCCCAAGCAGATGATGTCATCCCCAACATACCTCTAACCAGCCCAAAAAAAGGGAGTCAAAAAAGGGTCACACCTCTAACCACATCCAAGCACATGATGTCATACCAGGTCACACCTCTAACCATGCCAAAGCACATAATGTCATACCAGGTCACACCACTAACCACATCCAAGCACATTATGTCATCCCAGGTCACAGCTCTAATCACCCCTTAAACACATGATGTCATACCAGGTCTCACCTCAAACTCCACCCAAGCAGATAGGGTGATATGTATGAACAGGGCTGCACCAGATATCTGGCGTTTTTTTCAGGGCGCACTAAAAACCGTACAAATCACATATTTGTAGTTTTCCTTCGGCATTTCGGGGCGCTTTACAACGGGTAGAGCACTTTTCAAATGGATACCTGATCCAAACTGTCGACCGAGCGCTGAACGGCCTGATTTATGACCTGCTGTGAGGGGGTTCATAAACCCGGCGCATTCAATCATTATTAGGACACGAAATTTGGCTGTTTGATGCCATTTTCATGCAGTCGCCCAAAATGCAGGCCAACCACGTCTCTAACCCCCCCCAAGAACATATGCCAGCCAATCACACTTCAAAACCACCCCAAGCACACAATTCATACCGGGACACACCCAACCCCGTCCAAGCACATACATGTCGGGTCACACCCAAACCCCGTCCAAGCCATGATGTCCATTCAGGTCACACTCTTAACCCCCCCAAAGCACATGAGTCATATGGGGGCACACCCAACCCCACTGTAAAAAAGGGTCAAAATACCGTCAAGACGGAGGTTTTTACCCGGGGGGTGGGCCCCCATGTTTAAAAAAAAAACATTTAACGTGACGCCAGCAACAGTAATTTCTGCTGAGCTTTTTTTCTTTGTATTCCGGGGCGGGTTTTTTATGAGGGGGGCCCAAGAATCTGGGGGGACGGGCGCCCAATACTCCACCCAGGTCTTACCAGCCAAATAAAAAAAGGGAGCTGTCAGGAATCTGGAGGGGCTTCTGGGCCCGCAATCAGAAGCTGGGACTGCCTTTCTGTGAGGCTGTGAAACCGAAAAGTGTGGGGTGAGCATAACCCTTGCCTTTGGTTCCCGAAGTAGGACTTTCTGTTTTTTTGGAACCCCTTTTTCTGAAGTAAGCTATTTTTTTTTTTGGACTTCACAAAAAAATCTCTTTTTTTTGGACGTTATTTCCCCCGTGCATGTGCTTGGGCCTTTGAGGGGACCCTTCCCCACCCAAGCACATGATGTCACACCTTTAAAAACCCCCCCAAACACATAATGTCAGGGCCCGGGCATACCTCTAACCACTCCAAGCACATGAGTCAGGGGCCCGGTCACACCTAACCCCGTCCAAACCAGGCATTAAAAAGCCTACTTTTGACAACCCCCCAATAACCAATCAACCCCCTTCCTCCGCAAACCACCCCAAAAAAAAGTATTAAGGAAGAAACCCCAAATAGGGGGTTTTTGCCCCCCTGTAAGTGACTCCAGTTAAAAATAAAATAAAGCCTCTCAAAACCTAAAGCCGCCTGCAGCCAACAAGACAAGTTGGCGTGGCAGGGACCCGATAACATCTTGAGGATTTGTAAATGGTTAAATTGGAAGCACTTACCTGGGGATCCAGTGGATGAGCTTTGGATTCCTAGGACATACGTCTGACTACCCAGGGCCTCTTTGCTCATGAGGCCAAAGGCAACCCACGTGCCCAATGTAAGACAGCTCTGGCTCAGGAAAAAGACCCCCGGGCCATGTACGTACATTACATTTGCTGTATGTTTAGGTCTTTAAGAAAAAAAACCCCACGAAATTATGAGATCTTTTAGAGGTTTTACACAGCGTACACCATAATCAATTTTTTTTTATCTTAAACGCTGAAAGCTAATGTTTGCGAAAGGCAATATGAAATCAAAAAAGCTTAAAATAAAATGCCTAAGTTAAGGAAAAAAAAAAAACTTTTTAGTACTAATTAAGACAGTCAGACATTCCCCATTTTAAGCACTGAGTAAAATTTTTGGGTGAAGCCACCAGTAGCGTGAGGGAGCATGAGGAAATGGCCCTCTCATCATTTGTTAAAATTTTAAGAAACCGCAGCCCACCTGAAAAAATCTTTCAAGTCATAAATCACTTTTTACCTCATTCACTTCTGACAAACCCAAGCGCTTATCCACTCTAAATATTAACACACATCACACCTTCTCCTTGAGCAAGAATGAGGGGGCCCCAATGCCTACGCCCAACGCCCGGCAATACAATTACCCTGTAAGTAACACAGGACGGGAAAAAGGAAGGGCATGGTAGATACATCCTCAGCCTTCAGACTAGCAGGGAAAGAGGTTTTAAAAAATCTCTTCCACACACAGCGTCAGACTGGGCTGTCTGGGGCCGAACAGTGGAGTTGATTTTTAGAGTCACCAGTGGAGTTAATTCTTGGGTCCCACCAGTTGAGTAGATTCTTGGGGCTCACAAGTAGTTGATTCTTTGGGGATTACCATGGAGTTGAATCCTTGGGGGCCCCCCAGGAAAGATCTTAAGACTTTCCATGGGGTTGGTTCTTGGGACCCCCCCAGTGGAGTTGGTTTTTGGGGGTACACCAGTGGAGTTTATTCTTGGACCCACCAGTGGAGAAGATTCTTGGGGCTCACAAGTAGAGTTGATTCTTAGGGCTCACCAGTGGAGTTGATTATTGGGGACCACCAGTGGAACTGTTTCTGGGGACTCACCAGTGGAGTTGATTCTTGGGGCCCACCAGTGGAGTTGAGTGTGGGGACTCCCCAGTGGATTGATTCTAGGGCCCCCACCAGTGGAGTTGATTCTAGGGACCCACCAGTGGAGTTGATTCTAGGGGCCCACCAGTGGAGTTGATACTTGGGGCTCACCAGTGATGATGATTTTTAGGGCCCAACAATGGAGTAGATTTTTGGGGCCTACCAGTGGAGTAGATTCTTGGGTCCCACCGGTGCAGTTGATTCTTGGGACTCACCAATGGAGTTGATAATTGGGGCCAACCAGTGATGCAGATTTTTGGGGCCTACCAGTGGAATAGATTCTTGGGGCCTATCAGTAGAGGTGATTCTTGAAGCCCATCAGTAGAGGTGATTCTTGGGACACACCAGTTGAAGTGATTCTTGGTGACACCCTACAGCTATGCACATGACTGTTGCTTTCTGTCTCTCTTTTTGTGCATTTTGTCCCAAAAAGTAGCTCCACGCTTGTCATGCTTAGGCCCCCCCCCTGATTTTCCAAGAGCCCACAGGGGTTTCCCATGTACATCTGTGGGTGAGTCTGTGCCTGATCTGCTGTATTACAGTTAAGGGTAGATCTACATAGTTTGTAGTGCACACTGGAAGCTAATGTTTGCTGAAAGGCAATAGTGAAATCAAAAAGCATTATAATCAATGCCTAAGTTGAAGGAAAAAAAACTTTTTAGTCACTAATTAAGACATGTCCAGACATTGCCCATATGTAAGCACTGAGTAAGAATTTGGCATGAAGCCACTTCAGTAGCGTGAGTGGAGCAGTGAGGTAATCGGCTGTCTCATCATTCGTGTAAACTTTTATGTACCGCAGCCCAGCTCTGATAATATCTTACTAGTCAGTGAATGTACCCTTTACCTTATTTACTTCTGAGAAACCAAAGCGCTTATCTACTCTAAATATTCACGTATTTTCAAGCATGCTTGAAAAAGGAAGTAAAATCTTCCGAAACGTCGCAACAGGAGCGATGCTATCAGCTCTATTTGGAGTCCGAACAGAATGCTTATGGACTTATGAATACTAAAGAAAATTGAAAAGTCTATGCAGTTTCATCACCAGGTTTTTATGACTGTTTACAACTGTTGCACTTGGATTGTGTTGTAACATTTTTTGCTACATATATTGAAGATAAACGAAATTCTAATAATATTGAGCCTTGATGATTTTTTTGGATCAATAGGGGTTAATAAGAAGGAAACCTCTTACCAAGGCATAAGCATTGGTGTTTGCTTGTTTAAAAGCAGAGCAGCAACTTCTAAAGAAAGTTGCTACTCTAAATATTAACCACAATCCAGGACCGGGACGAGCAATTTGGTGCCTTAGGTAAGTAAAAGCCAATGGCGCCCCCCCCCCCCCCCCCCACACTAATTCCTCTGGCCCTGCGCCTGGTCCTGTCACTAATTTTCTGCATATTCCACATAGCTCCTGTCCATCTCCTCAGCAGTCACTGCACAATGACAAATTAGCTTTTTCAAAATCGCTCCCCTCCGTATAACAGTGAAATACCTTATAAATAACAGTCACCAAATAATCCACCGATACATGGAACAAATCTACCAGACGAATGATTGTTACTAAAAAAAACTCCTACAAAACCAAGTCCCAAAACTATTACTACAAAGGACCAAATAATCCCGCCAGACCCTGACAGAACGCGACCCCCACATGTGACTATCAGCTGTACACAGCCTCTGATTACATATACCACCGCCATACAGGGGCCATATAGTGGTAGTTACTAGTTGTATCTAGACGCTCTGCAGACATATAAGTGATTACACTGCAGTTACATTTAGTGACTCACAAGGAACGTCTTTTTCTGATCAGCGTCGTTCCACCCTTCCCTTTTCTTCTCCTCCGGTTCACACCTTTTATGCTGATTGCTCCCGCCAATACTGTCCCTGAGGATTTGGACACAAATATTTAGAATCCTCACATTTCCAGCAACCCCTTACTTACAGGTAAAATTTAAGATCCCCTCAGTTAGACAGGTATATACATTCCCCTCAGATAGGAAGCTATATAGGTCCCTGCAGTTAGGTATTATATGTCCCCTCAATTAGGCAGGGATATACAGGTCCCCATCAGTTAGGCAGGTATATAGATATGCCCTCTCAGTCAGGAAGGTATATATATATATATATATATATATCTCCTCAGTCAGGCAGGTATATAGCTAGGGGCACTCTCAGGCAGGTATATAGCTAGGGGCACTCTCAGGCAGGGTAAAAGGGGCACTCAGCAGGTATATAGAGGCTCAGGCAGGTATATAGGGGCCAGGCAGGTATATAGGGGCTCAGGAAGGTATATAGGGGAACTCAGCAGGTATATAGGGGCACTCAGCAGGCATATAGAGGCTCAGGCAGGTATATAGGGCACACAGCAGGTCTAAAGTCGCTCAGGCAGGTCTATAGGGGCACTCAGCAGGCATATAGAGGCTCAGGCAGGTATATAGGGGCACTCAGCAGGCATATAGAGGCTCAGGCAGGTATATAGAGGCTCAGGCAGGTATATAGGGGCACTCAGCAGGCATATAGAGGCTCAGGCAGGTATATAGGGGCTCAGGCAGGTATATAGGGGCACTCAGCAGGCATATAGAGGCTCAGGCAGGTATATAGGGGCACACAGCAGGCATATAGAGGCTCAGTCAGATATATAGGGGCTCAGTCAGGTATATAGGGGCTCTGTCAGGTATATAGGGGCACTCAGCAGGCATATAGAGGCTCAGGTAGGTATATAGGGGATCAGGCAGGTATATAGGGGCATACAGCAGGCATATAGAGGCTCAGGCAGGTATATAGGGGTACTCAGCAGGCATATAGAGGCTCATGCAGGTATATAGGGGTACACAGCAGGCATATAGAGGCTCAGGCAGGTATATAGAGGCTCAGGCAGGTATAAAGGGTCACACAGCAGGCATATAGAGGCTCAGGCAGGTATATAGAGGCTCAGGCAGGTATAAAGGGGCACACAGCAGGCATATAGAGGCTCAGGCAGGTATATAGCGGCACACCCGCAGGCATATAGAGGCTCGGCAGGTATATAGGGGCTCAGGCAGGTATATAGGGGCACTCAGCAGGGATATAGAGGCTCAGAAGGTATATAGGGGCACACAGCAGGCATATAGAGGCTCAGGCAGGGTATATAGGGGCTCAGGCAGGTATATATAGGGGCACTCAGCAGGTAAAAAACAACAACATTCATACTTACCTGCTTCCCGGGCGTGCGCTCCTCTTCAGGCCCCGCCTCCAGCGCCGGGATGCTCCTCCGACCGCTCCTGCGGTGTCACAGTCTGTGACCGCTTGGGCCCCCAGGAAAGGCAGCGTCGCGATGACATCACTTCATCGCGACCTGCCCACGAAAACCCCAAAGGGGGCCCGGGGGGGTCCCACGCTATGAAAAACCCGGGGGCCCCGCGTGTCCACCCGGGCTGACCAAGGGTCCAGCATCCCCGGAGAGCCGGTCCGACACGTCTTTCGGGGGGGAAAGGAGCGCTCCTCTTTGCTTTCCCCAGAAGCCTTAAAAAAGACCGCCGGTGCCTTTCCCGGCCCACGGCAGGGGGCCCCCGGAGCCCGGGGAGGTTCGGGGCCCTGCCCTCGGGCCCCTTTAAGGGGACAGGGAGAGGGAGGGGCCCTAGGCAACGCCTACCCGCCTACCCTCGGGCCCCCGGCCCCGCACACACACAAAACCCCCCTCCTTTAGCAAGGTGGAACGGGGCCCCCAATGAAAATTAACGCCCACAATGACCCCAATGACAAAATTTCAATGTAATGACACAGGAAAGGTAACAGGACAGTGGAAATGAAAACATCCTCGCCTATTACAGTACAACAGTGTAAAGAGGGGTTTTCAAAATCCTTCCACACACATGCCCGACTGGGGTGTCTGGGGTCCACCATGGAGTTTTTATTTTTTGGGCCCACTAGTGGAATTTGAAAAATTGGGCCCACAAGTTTGAGTTTGATTCTCGACCGCCAGGGCAATAACCAATGAGAAACCCCCCAAGCCAAAAAATCAAAACCAACAAGAGAAACGGGAACATCACGAAACCCCCAAAAAAGGCCACCAGTTTAAAAATGAGAAAAACACCCTTTTTTGTGCCAGACACTCCCAGGGTGCCCAATAACAAAAAGGGAATTTATGGAAAATTTTTTTTAATACACTTACCGGGAAATGAGTGGGAACAAAGACCTTTGAAACCGGACAATCAGCAGGTCCAAAACCTTGGGGGGTTTTTTAAACCAGGGGGCCAAATCAGGGGAAAAAAGCTTTAACAAAAAGTCTCCTTGGGGGAAAATTTTGGGCCGGATCCCCCGGGGCGTGACTGGCACGAAACTTCTAGTAGTTTTCATCGGGTTTTAAAATTCTTGGAATCCTTTCCCGTAAGTAACAACAAAGTTAAAGCAGTAAAAAATAATGCCCAACGTCCTGAAAGTGTTTCAACCTTTACACCTCTAAAAAGGTTTTGGGGTTTTTATGGGTCGTTAAAAACCGTGACTTTAGTGGGGGACCTTCGAGGAAGTGGTGCCATTCCCCAAGGGCCCCCTTAATACCAAAACTCCCGGGCCCCAACGTCATAAATTTCCTTTTAGCCGAAGGGAAAAATTTTCAAGAAAAGAAAAAGGACAAAGGGCGAAGGCTAGTCAAATAAAACGGATTTTCCCCGAGAAAAGAAAACCCCCCTTCACCAAAACCATAAGCATCAACCCAATGGGCGAAGGGTTTTCTAAGATCCTTGAATTTAACACAGAAACAGTACAAAACACCGCCCTTAAACCTTTTCAACTGCCTCCCATGGCCTCAGGTTGCCAATTATTAACCCTTTACACCCCCTTTTAACATGTCATCAAACCCACCCAACAAAACAAAAAATTTAAAGGATACATTTACATAATAATTAGCAAACCCTAGGAATCGCTGTATGGCGTTCAGGACGAAGGGCGGGCCTAATCGAGAATAGCTTTAATTTTACAAAGGGGCCAACAAAAAGAGTTAAAGGGGTCCGGATAAACCCAAGTAACGGGGAAAATTTCCCCGCCCCCGAAAACACATTTTTTTCCAAAAACCCCTTTACAAAAATATTTTTCCTTTAGGATTTGCAAAACCTTTTCGAACATATCTAACGGGGTGAAAAGACCAATCTTTTGGGTAGATTAAAATGTCATTCCAATAAACCGCCTACAACAACCCAAAATTCTTCCCCCGGCCCCCCATCATTAACCAGGGCTGGGGAAACACCGGGGAACATTTCACCCCCAAAACCCCCAAACCGGGCATTTACCAGATATTTTAAAATGAAACCCCAGGAGTGTTTAAAAAAGCGTTTTTCCCCCCTCATTTTCCCCTTCTTTAAACGGATTTTAGGGTTTTTAGGGACCTTTTTCCCCGGTAAAAAAAGGCCCCGGGTTATTAAAATTTTTTACCGTTTTCTTTATTCCCCCTTTTTTTAACCCCAAATCAATGGGGGGAAATGGACGGGAAGGGCCTCCAGCCTTTTTTCCCACAAAGGGAAAAACCCTGCACCCAAAAAGGAACCACAGAAAGTTCCGGGGTATGCCCCTTTTAAATAAGGCTTTCTGGGAAATATACAGGAAATTTTGGGACTTTCCCGACCCCCCGACCTTTTTATATAATCCTCCCCCCCTTGGAAAAAAATTCACCTTTCCGGGCAAGAGGGCAATGGGACATTTGTAAGATCTAAAAGCGGGGGGTATAAACTCTTGACTGGGTTTCTGAGAAAAAAAACCTTTAGGGAAAGTCAAACCCAAAAAAACCCCAGGGAATTTTTGCTCGGGGCTTCCCTTTTTCCCCGTTTTTTACCAAAAAAAATTTTTTAAAATAGGGAAAAACATTTTTGCAAAACAACTGGTTTTTTCCCCAAATTGATTTAAAATTTTCCGGGGTTTCCAATCAAACATCAGGGTTGTGGGATTTTTGAACCAGGGCCACCCCACAAAAACCCCATCTTAAAAAGGGGAGCCCCACTTTTCCCAATTTTAAATAAAAGAGAAAAAACCCCTTTACAGTAATGATGGGGTCCCCTAAACCCCCACCCACCAAGCTCCCCCCGGGTACAAATTTTGGATTTTGGTTTGGGCCCGAGCTAAAATTGGGAGTTGAGTCCAAATTTGGGGCCCCCCAAAAGGGGAGGAAAAAATTTCAAAAAATAAGCGTTTCTCCAAAAAGGTTTTTGGCCTTAAAAAATTTGGCAAAGGACCGCATCAAAAAATTAGAAGGCCGACCCAAAAAAATTTCCACCAAAACCCCCCCCAAACCGGCAGGACAAGTTTTTAAATCCTTAAAAATGGAAAAAAGCAGCCTATTTGGGAAAAAATAAAAGGAAAAACCCCCCTTCTCCCTAAAAAACCCCGGGGCAAAATTTTCAAAAAAAACCAAAAACTTGGGAATTTTTACCCCAGCCTGGTTTTTTTTCCCTCTTTGGAGCCAAACCCGGACGGGCGTGTCCCAACTTTGCCAAAAAGAAAAGATAACCCCTGGATAAAACCCAAGACACTTTCTAAAGGTCACCAAAACCCCCCATTTTAGAAAAAGGGCCCCCACTTTTTTTGCATTTGGCCCCCTCTTTGGGTTTTACTTTTGGGAAAACCGGGGGGTGTAGAAGGTGGGCCATGGGGAAGTGGAAACCCCCAAAAAGGGGAAAACCTTCACCCGACCGTCCCCTCCCCCCTTCCAAAAAAACGTTTTGTTCCCAAAGGAAAAAGGTAAAAGCCCAAAAGCCCCTCTAAAGTACCCCAAAGGGTAAGGGTAAGCCAGGGGGAAAACAATTTTTCCCTCCCCAAAGGGTCAGGGTAACCCCAAACCTAAAACTGGCCCAACCCCCAAGGGTGGCCCCCTTTCCCACCCAAAAAAGGAAAAACAAACAGCGGAGAAAAATTTCAAGGGAATAAAATCCTTCCCACAGTCCTTTTACCCTGGCCCCCAAGGTGGGTCAGCCCGACCCTCGGGCCACAGCCCTCCCTAATCAGGGGCAAAACAAAAAAGAACCGGCCCAAAGGGGAGGCAAAAAACCTGTCCCCCAGAAGATAAAATTCTGGGGGGAAAACGGTTTAAAGGGGGAATTTCAACACCTGGGGGGGACCCTAAGTAGGGGACATTCCCCAAAACCCACCTTTTTTCTCCAATTCCCGGGTAAAATGGGCGGGGGGGGGGAAAATACGGGGGACAAAAACCCCCTAAATGCCAAAAGGGGCCCCTTTCCCGGGTTTCGTTTAGGCAACTGAATTTGGGGTTCCCCAGGGGGGGAAGTAGTGCGGGGAAACACTTGGACTTCGGGTAGTTCTCCTGCTGTTGTACCCTCAGTGCCAGATCCTGGACTGCTGGGTAAGCCCCTGCATCTGCTCTACCAGAGCTGTCATGGAGTTCATAGTTTCTGGAGAGCAGTAATGGTTTCGGCCTGAGATAATGTCACGTCAAGGGGGGTACAGTGAGCCCTGACTGGAACCCAGCCCACTGTCCCTGCCTACTTGACGTGCTGCCCTAGGTGGCAGACGATAACTGGGCAACAATCCCTGCGCTGCTAAAGTGCTGGGGCCGTCAGAAGGAAGAATAGTCAGACAGTCAGGGTCAATACCAAAACAGGAACGCCAAGCCACAAATCAGAACCAACAAGAGAAACCGTGAAAAAACCGAGGTCAAAAGCACAAACGGGAGCGAGGTACAAAATCAGAATGCAAGACAGGGTCAGGAAACAGGCAGAGGTCTGGTACAAACTAACAAAGCACAGGTAATAAGGCAGCCAGAAGAATATCTCAGGCGCAGCACTCAGCCTGTAGGGAGTTTAAATGTGATCCCCAGATACCGCCCCTGCAGCTAATTGGAGCGGCCTCTGTCATCCCCAAACAGCTTCCAGCAGACTGTCTATCAGGGAGGGGTCGCAATTCAGCTGCTGCAGACTATTGCTCCCTGCAGGCTGAAAGCCGCAGGGAGCCCTGACAGTATGTGGGGAGGTGCCCTGAAAGGATCATTGTCTTGCTGGAAGATAAATCTCCGTCCCACTCTCAGGTCTTTTGCAGACTCCAACAGGTTTTCTTCCAGAATGGTCCTGTATTTGGTTACATCCATCTTCCCCATCAATTTTAACCATCTTCCCTGTCCCTGCTGTAAAAAAAGCCCAAACCATGATGCTGCCCCCACCAAAGTGTGACAGTGGGGATGGGGTGTTCAGGGGATGAGCTGTGTTGCTTTTAAAGCCAAACATAGCGTTTTGATTGTGGCCAAAAAGTTGGATTTTGGATTCATCTGAGCAAGCCCCTTCTTCCACATTTTTTTGGTGTCTCCCAGGCGGCCCTTCTTCCACATGTTTGGTGTCTCCAGGCGGCCCCTTCTTCCACATGTTTGGTGTCTCCAGGCGGCCCCTTCTTCCACATGTTTGGTGTCCCCCCAGGCGGCCCCTTCTTCCACATGTTTGGTGTCTCCCAGGGGGGCCCTTCTTCCACATGTTTGGTTTCTCCCAGACGGCCCCTTCTTCCACATTTTTTGGTGTCTCCCGGGTGGCTTGTGGCAAACTTTAACCGAGATTTTTTCTGGATATCTCTGAGAAATGGCTTCTTCTTGCCTCTTCCATAAAGGGCAGATTTTGTGCAGTGTACGACTGAATTGTTGTCCTATGGACAGACTCTCCCCCTCAGCTGTAGAATCTCTGCATTTTCATCCAGAGTGATCATGGCCTCTTGCTGCACTCTGATCATTCTTCTCCTTGTTTGAGAGAAAGTTTAGAGGGACGGCCGGGTTGTTGGTAGATTTGCAGTGGTCTGATACTCCTCCATTTCTTTAATGATCGCTTGCACAGTGCTCCTTGGATGTTTAAAGTTTGGGAAATCTTTTTTTTTCCAAATCCGGCTTTAAACTTCTCACAACAGAAATCACGGACCTGCTGGTGCGTTCCTTGGTCTTCATGATGCTCTCTGCGTTTTTAAACAAACCTGAGACTATCACAGAGCAGGTGCATTTATACGGAGACTTGATTACACACAGGTGGATTATGTATCTCAGTCATTTAGGACAACTTTGGGATCTTTCAGTGATCTCACTGAATTTTTTGGAGTGAGTTTGCTGGCGCTGAAAGTAAAGGGCCAAATAATATTGCACGCCCCACTTTTCAGTTTTTTTATTTTTTACAGAATTTAAATATACCCAATAAATTTCTTTTCCTTTTTCACAATTGTGTCTCACTTGTTGTTGATTTTTCACCAAAAATTTTTTAATTTTATATCTTTATGTTTGAAGCCTGAAATGTGGCAAAAGGTTGAAAAGTTCAAGGGGGGTCGGATACTTTCGCAAGGCACTGTATCTAGCTATGCAATATTACATAGCTAGATATAAAGCTATGAAATAGATATGTGAGAGATAGATAGAGATATTATTAGAACTTTTTATTATACAATTTATACAAGTCTACAATACTTCTATAAAGAGCATAGTTAACAAATGACTGTTATAACTATTTGCAGACATTTGATACTCTTGTGGGAGAGAGAGGAACACAGCTCAGCGGAGGTCAGAAGCAGAGAATCGCCATTGCCAGGGCCCTGGTTCGGAACCCCAAAATACTCCTTCTTGATGAGGCCACATCTGCTCTGGACACGGAGAGTGAAGCTGTGGTCCAGGCAGATCTGGACAAGGTAACTGAAGATCAAATAGCAAAGTGGGTCAAAGCCAAATAAAATAATAATCAAGTTCCTTTTCCTTGTAGGCTAGAGAAGGCCGCACCACCATTTTAACTGCCCATCGTTTATCCACAATCAAAAATGTGGACGCAATTGCTGGATTTGACAGTGGGGTAATTACTGAGCAGGGGAGTCACTGTGAACTCATGAAACGAGAAGGAATCTACTACAAGCTGGTCACCATGCAAGTAAGTGTGAGGCCACATTTTTATTTCATCTATTAAATTTAAGAGGTTGTGTTAAAGAGGTTGTCTCGCTACAAGGATTGCTGCTTTTTATGTTAAAGATCTTGCAAAAACAAGTCACTTTGCAATATGTGTCCATTAACAGTGTCCTACTTATTCCTAGATATCCCCTCTTTTATGGGATGCATTAGCTCCTCAGGTTGATATAGCTACAGACCTGTTTGATTTCTCCTGATAGGCTTCTGGCCCTGGAGACTATTGCCCAGGGCCGGGACGACGAGTAGGCAGAGGTAGGCGATCGCCTAGGGCGCCTACCTCTGCCTGTCCCTAAGGGGCGCAGACAGGGGGCCCCGAACCTCCCGGGCTCCGGGCCCTGCCGGGGCTGAAGCGCCGGCGGCCCCTTGTTTGCCCCGCTGGCGAAATACAGGCGGGTTTATGGGGACGAAAGGAGCCCCCTCTCCGCAACGGTCGGCCGGGGCCCCGGGTTCCGAAATGGGGGCCGGCAGGTCCATAGCCTGAGCCCCGCCCGGGCCCCGTCGCTCAGCGGGGAGCGTCGGGATAAGGAGTCATGCGACGCTCCCTCTCCTAACACACACCTGAAAATGGGCGTGGCCTGAGGGGCCGGGAGGAGCGCCGGCGCTGGAGGCGGGGCCTGAAGGGGTGCGCCCCGGGGAACAGGAAAGGGTGGTATAAATGTTTTATTTTTCCCTCCCCATATACCAGTGGAGTTTCCAAATCGGGAAAAAACCGTTTGACCCTGGAAACTCCCCAAAAGGAATCCCTGAACAGTAGACGGGATGATGCCCAAAGGGGATGAAGTTGATTCCCCGCGGGGGTTTGGGGAATAATGAGTTTTTGACCCTTTTTTTTTAAACAATCCCCAATCAACATATATCCAAAAATGAAATGAATTGGATCACGGGAAGGGTAAAACCCAAAGGCCATCCTCATTGTCTTTGGGAATAGCGAGAAATCGGGATATTAGATGCTCCCACCCAGACGTGGGGTTTCATCGAAAAAATGCCGAAACCGGGAAATTTTAAAAGGAAAAAGGATTAGAACTGAAAAAATGTACCCTGATTCCACCAAGACATGTAAAGATTCGCCATGAGGGGGTAAAATTTTGCCCCCCTTGGCTCCCCCACGTCTGGAAAAAAATTGATCATCAAAATTTAAAAAAGTTAGTTTAAAAAATATGCAACAATATCCAAATGTATTCAATCATATCCGGTATGAAAAAATTAAACGATGATAACTAGAGCTATTAAACCCTTATATGAGGGGTCTGGGAAAAAATGAGGAAAATCACACAATCCATGAAAAAAAAGCCGACCCAAAGAAAAACATAAATATTTTAAAATTTTTTTTACTGTCCCAACATAACCCCGGCCCATAACGAGGGGTGCAACAGGGGAACCCCAAACCAAACCCACACAGTATTTGTGCTGTAACAAGGCAAAATAGAAAAAATCTTCTTTTTTTATTTATTTTAATTAAAACAACATATAAAAGATCTTCAAAAAAGCAAATATACAAAAATTTAAAGGCACGGGGCACTTTCTGGGGTTTAGAATCCTTTTTAAAGTGGATATAGACCCACAACCAAAGAGGAGTGGAGCCCCAAGTGTTTCCCACTACATTAATGCATTTTTCCCATTTGCAACGTTTTTGGGGACCACCCCCCTTTTTCCCCAAACGTGCATCACTTCCAGGGGGTCGTTTTTTATAGTGTCCAGCTAATGCTTAAACATTTTAAGTCATTAATACAAAAAGACAAAAATTTTCCTTTTAAAAAAATATGCATTAAAAATAGGAACAGAAAATTACAAAAAAAACAAAAATTCGTAGGGAATGTTCACTATATTCAATTGTGCGTAAATCATATATTTGCTTATTCCCACTTTTAAATTTCCCCCTAGAAGATGTATACACAAACCCTTTAAATCCACGGGCAGAAAAAGGTATGGGGCATTACCTTTTTTTTTTTTTTTTTATATTCAAAAAAGGATTTTATTAAAACCCAAATTAAAAGTCAAGTACAATTTAAAAAAAAAAGGAATTTGAAAAAAAACGGGCACTTGAAAAGCCCCCAAAGAATGAAACATCCAGTATGGGGAAACGGTATCCCTTAAAAATTTTAAACATGGTGGGGTTGGGGGTTTTGGATGAAAAGCAACCCCCCTACCTACCACTAAAAAGTTTTTAAAACCCGATTTGGTTTATGCCAATTGGGGGTGGGGGCCCCAAACCCCTTCAGGGCCTGTAGGCTGAAACCCCTAAAAAGTGAAAAAAGGTTTTTGCCCCCAAATTTACATGCTCATGTTTTTGGAAAAAAACTTAAGAAAAAAAAAGGGAAACCCCTTAAATACAAATTTTAAAGATTTGTGGGGCCCAAGTCTCAAAGCCTATAAAAATGTCACCCCCCCAGCGAGCGAATACGAGAAAAAGGAACCCCCCAAGCGAAAAGTGTCGGGGAGAGGAGAGACTTACGTCCACGGGAAAAGGGATTTATAGCTTTCCCGACTTGGAAAAAGACAAACCCATTTTTCCCCAAAAACCTGGGGGGTTGGCGATGCCAATTGCGGGGAAATCATTTGCGTGGGTTCCCCATACTTTGTAACCAGGGAAACTTCTGGGAGCCAAGGTTATAGAGGGCCCTCTTTCCAGACAACCATAAACGCGGGTATAAACCAGCTTTGCCCCCCAGGTGAGGAAGGAAAGGAAAGAGGGGCCCGGGGGGAAGACGGAAGGGAAACCTGAAAAAGGAAAGCAGTAACCGGGGGTCATTGGAGAGGTTATCCCCTTTTGAAAAATTTTGTATGAGCCAATTTTTGGCGCCAAAGGGCTGAATCCCCGCACAGCCCACCAGACGGGGGACATGGTCCCAAAATTTCCCCGTCTTGCAACCCACAAATTTTGGACCCCCCCGGGTTTAAAGGGAATGTAACAGGGGGGGAAACTTTTCCAGCTTTGTCACTATTTTTTTGTTCATTTTTCCTCCTTTCACAAAACTGACATTTGTGTGAGAGGAAAAATATTTTTGGGCCCAAAATCCCCCGCTGTAAAGGACCCCCCCCAGTTCCCTCCCCCACCCTTTTCCTAAAAAGGGTTTTAAAATTTTTTCCACTTTCCCAATGGCTCCCAAAAAAAACTGTATTTTTTAAAGAGCATTTTCCCCCCCACAGGCCCCTGCAGGCACCACTCCTAAAACCCGGCCGGGAAGGGGTTGTGGAGGTCGAGTGGGCCCCACACATTGCTAAAGATTTCCTTTAACTGAAAATTATTTTTAACCTAGAGAAACTTGTCGATGGCGACCTCAATAAATTTTTGGAAGGTTTTTAAGAGAATTTTCGGGGAGGCCCTTCAAAAAAAACCAAAAGGACGGAGCTGCCCCCATTGCAAAAGGGAAAACCCAAAGGGTTTTGGGGGGGGCCCGGGGGGGGCCCCGGGGTTGCCCGCAAAGGGGTTGTAAAAAGGGCCGGGGGCCGGGTTTAAATAGGCCATCTTGGAAGGAAAAAACCTTCCCTGCAAACCAAATAGGATTGGGGTACCAGGGGGATCCTTATACTAATTTTCTAGGCAAAAAAGGGGGTGATACCCAAAGGGCTTATGGGGGGCCCTTTAACAGAAAAGTTTCCAGTGGACCCCCCGTTTTAAAAGGTAAATTTATAAAAGGATTCCAGGACCCGGGAGCCTTGGTTGCCGCGGGGTAGAAAGGGAGTGAAAGTCGGCCCAAAGTTAATCCCCCCGGGCCCTTGGGGGGGGAATGGGTTTGTTTAATCGGGATGTTTTTTGGCCCATAAAAAGGGTCCGAAATTTCAGAACTCGGGGGGGCAGTAAAAAAGGGGACTTAGGGAGTCCAAAATGGGGTAGTTGGAAAAAAGTAAGGGGAGGTGAGGGGGGGGACATTCATTTTAACAATTTGATACTTCCTACCCAAATTGAAGTTTTCCCAAACCCCACTTCATAGGTCCCCGCTAATTTTATTTAAGGGATTGGGCAAATTTAGTTCAAAATTTATCTTTAATGTGGCAGGGAAAAGAATTCCCGGGAAATTTGAAGGAAAAGGTAAAAAACCAGGAAAAGGGGGAAGGAGGACCGCATTGCCTGGGGGGCCCCCTCTGAAAATGTTCAGATTTAAAGGGCTTTTGTTTTTTGGTCAAAATTGGGTCTTATGTTGGCTAAAGTTTGCCCAAAAATTTTTGGAGAACCCTGAGCACTGCGGGATTGACACCATGGGCCAGTAGGGATAAAAGCAAATCGTCGGCGAATGTGGCACTTAACCTGTTTGGCTTAGCAAAAGTGGATGCCCCCGGGTAGAGGGCGTCGCCCTTAAAAGCCTGGATAAGGTGCTCCATCGCCAGGGTGAAAAAGGGAGGGGGGGAAAAAGGACATCCCCCCTGGTACCATTTTTTGATTTAAGAAGGGGGGGGGGAGCTTCGGGCCCTTAATCGAATTTGCGATTGGAGCCTGGTAAAGAGTGGGTTTTGGGGATTCATCATTGCCGGTCCCCCCAAACCCAGACGCTCCCTACCCCCCCCCAAGGGAAAAACCAGGGCCACTTTGGGGCCCAAAACCCTTTTTTGGCATCTAGGGGTAACAAACACAGGGGAGTTTTGGGGCTTTTGGGTATGTTTTAGCAGAGAAAAAATTTTTTTAAAGGGGATTGTCCTCCCCCTCCCTTTAGGGGAAGAACCCAACCTGATCCCCGGGGGATGAGCGAGTTCAACAAGGGGGCTAAGGGCGCAAAGGGGGTCAGTTTGCAAAGAGCTTAGGTCGGTGTTTATGAGGGGAAAAAGGGGATAGCTTGGACCTAGGGGGGTTTTTTGCCCCCCTTTTTGGGGGGAACTGTAAAAAATTCCCCCGAAATTTCGGATCAAAAAGATTTCCCTTTTATACTTCCTTAAATGATTCCCGCAGGGGGAAACCCTTTAGATCCTCGGGGTAAAATTTTAAAAAAACGGCTGTATTCCATCTGGACCCCGGGGTCTTTTTCCCGGGGGGTTAAAAAGAAAAAAATCGCCCCCTAAGCTCGTGGGGCCAAAAGGTTCCCCCAAAGGGGAGGGGTTGTGGGGTCCAAAGGGGGGTAAAGCGGGTTTTTTTTAAAAGGGAAATGAAAGTAAGGGTGTGTGGGGGGCCCCGGGGTTCCGCCGCCTCCCCGGGGGAGGGGGATTAAAAGGCCAGTGTAGTTTTAAAAATGAAATTCCCTTTTAAAAATTTTTCCCGGTGAGGTGGGCAGGGGCCCCATTTGAATTTTTTTATAGGGGGAAAGGGAAAAGGAAGGGTCTTTTATCACGCGGCAGGGGGCCCAAAATTTTGCCCGGCTTGGTTTCTCCTTTGAAAAAGGGGGAAAAGCAGAGCTGCCGGGTGCGTTTATGCTTGTGATGCAAACAACTGAATATTTCGTGAGAGGTTTCGTATCAGGTCCCTAAAGGGCCGGGGCTCTGATTTGCCGACTTGTGGGGCGTTCAAGACAGTTTCAATTTTTGCTTTTGGGGGGCAAAGCTTATTCGATTTTTTCCCTTTTAAACCCCAGCGCCAAAGCTTTATAAGAACACCACGCAGGCCGTTTTTTTTAAGCTTCCCTTTTGAACTGGAAGGAGTGGGGTCCCGCAGAAAGCACTGAAAGAAAGAGACAACAGAATTTTTTTAAAACTGGGGAGGCCCCCCCCCCACCCAATCGGGCAAAAAAGGGTTCAAATTTTGCTTCCAAAGAAGGGGGGGGTTTTCTGAAATTTGGAAGCGTAAAGTCGCAGTGAAACCGGGGATGGTCTGAGTGGAGGATGTTGCCAAAAGAAGGGATTAGATACATGTGGAGCAAAGGGGGGGGGGGCATATACCTTAAGGGTCACAGGGGGGGAAAAAGGACATAACAAACTCTGAACTCCGTTTGGGGTGTATTTTGGAAAAAATTGAAGGTAATGATCCTGAACAAGTTAAGATTAAACTTCTTGAAAAAGAAATGGAAATTTGGGTAAAAAGATTAAAAGGGGCTTTATCCCAAAGGGGTTTAAAAGAAAGGGTGTCGGGAATTGGGATTCCTGTAATCCCTTAAGGTATATGCCCTATACCTTTCTGCCCCTGGGGTTTTAAAGGGTTTGTGTATATAATTTTCAGGGCATTGAGTTGGAATAGCAAAATTTTAAAATAATTTTTTCATTTAATTTTCAATTTAGTGAAACCCTTCCCCAGCGATAGTTTGTCTTTTTTGTGATGTCTTTTGTTTCTTGTTTTTAAAGCATATGTTTTTTAAACCCCCTTTTTAAAGGGCCCCGGGGTTTTTTTTTGGGAAATGTTTTTTTCCCTCCTCGCCTTTTGAAAGCCATAACTTCTTTATTTTTCCCCCCTATATAGACCATGAGGGCTTTTATTTTGGGGGACAAGATGTACTTTCTAATGGTGTTATTCACTATACTATAGAATATACTGGGAAACCGCAAAAAAATTCAAGTGGGACAATTGTGAAAAAAAATGTATTTTCGACATGTTTGCGGGTTTTGCTTTTACGCCATTTCAATCTTCGGTAAATATAATGTTTTTATCTGTATTCTTCAGGTTGTTGCGCATTCCGGAAATATAAACATGTAGGGTTTCGGTTTTTTTTTGGTACCGTAAAAAAATACCAAACATTTTTATTTTTGAATTTGCGCCACGGCGCCATTTTTGTGGACCAATAACTTTTTTGTCCCTAACACTAGGGACGTCAGTGAAGGGGCATTTTTTGGCGGGCTGAAGTACTTTTTATCGCTAGCAGTTTGGAATGCATGCGACTTTTTTTGATCATTTTTATTCCATTTTTTGAGTGATTTTAAAATAACCAAAAAACGCAATTTTGGCGTTTGGAATTTTTTTTTCTACGGTGTTCAGCGTACGGGATAAATGATGTTTATTTTTATAGATCGACTTTTTCAGACGCGGCGATACCAAATATGTGTAACTTTTTTATTATTTTAATGATTTTTTTTGTAAAAAAGGGGAAAGGGGGGGGATTTGAACTTTTATACTTTTTTTTTTTGTACTTTTAAAACTTTATTTATTTATTTTTTTTTTCTGTACATTGAGGCCACCTGTGGTACTTGACCACTAGGTGGTGCGATTGTTAATACAACTAATGCATTGCATAGGGAATGCATTAGGGTGTACAAAGATGGCGGTTTTCCCCACTTCCTGTCTGCGGACGGAAGTGGGCAAACCGGCCAGGGTAAGTGACGGGAGCCTTCACAAGGCTCCCCACCACAATGCCCGGTGATCGGATTGGCGTTAATTCAGACGCCGCGGCCATCTTTGCCTCGGCGCCTGATGGGTAAAACCGCGCCAGCGGGCGGAGCCAGCCGCCGGTGCTGTTACTGCCGGGTGTTAGTGGCGATTTGCTGCTAACACCCGGCGGCTGTGTGGGGGGGTCGCGGAGCGATCCCCCTGCAAAGCCCCTTAGCGGCCCTGGGACGTACTGATACGCCCAAGGTCGTTAAGGGGTTGAAGTGATAATATTTGTCTGTTGTATTAATGATCTTAAAATGATTAAGTACTTTGAGCTGGACACTATAAGAACGCCCCTCCTGGAAGTGATGTCACGCTTGAGAAAGGGGCGTGGGTCCCCCCGAAACGTTGCTGATCGGGCAACATGCATTCATCGTAGTAGGAACGACTTGGGCTCCACTCCTCGTTTGGCTTGCTGGCGTCTATATCCACGTTGAAAGGACTTGCTGAACCCAGCTAAGTGTCCCATGCCTTTAATGTTTGTATGCATGTTACGGTTTTTGAAGATGAAGCATTAATATGTTGCTTTGAATTTATAAATAAAGAAGAAGATAAGAAGATATTTTCTATTTTTGCCTTGTGTACAGCATCTAAGTACTGTGTGAGGTTCTAAAAAACGTATGTTACTTGCATCATGTCACATGATATGTGTTCTGACACATCATTGGTTTTGATTTCCTTTAAATATGTTTATTGAGTGTCTGTTTTTTTTAAGTCTGATTAGGGAGTTAACCCGAAATGCTCGTTGACTCTGTCTGTCGTGTGCTGGATTTTTTAACGATTTGATTCATAACATAGAAATATTTTTATTTATCCAACGGTGCTGTGATCTGTTTCCAGCATCCATGTCGGACTTCTTGCCCCGATATACCCCTGCTGTGGAGTTGCCATATATACCCAGCGCTGTGTGCCCCTATATACCCACTGCCTTGAATTGACCCTTATATACCCCAGCTGTGTGCCCCCTGTATATCCCATGCCTGGTGTGCGCTATTTACCCCTGCTGATGAGTGCCAATAGATATACCCTGCTGTGCTGCCACTAGATACCTGCCTGTGTGTCTCCCCACCTGAAGAGTGCCCATATATATCCCCTGCCTGTGTGGCCTCTATATACCCTGCCTGAGAGTGCCATTCTATTCCCCTTCTGTACGAGTGCCGATATATACCTCCTGCCTGTGTCGCCACTATTTTACCTGACCTGTGTGCTGCCCATATATACCCTGCCTGTGCGCCCATATATACCCTGACTGGGTGCCCTTTATATCCCTACTGTGTGCCCACTATAATACCCCAGCCTGAGCCAGGCCCTATATACCCCCTACCTGTGGCTACCCTATATATATACCCTGACTTGTGGTGCCCCTCTATATACCATAGCCTTGAGAGATGCGCGATATTATTACTGCCTTGAGAGTGTCCCTATATACACCTGCCTGTGTGCCATATATGACCCTTGCCGGAGAGTGCGCCCCTATATACCCCTGCAATGAGAGTCGCCCCCTATTATAGATCGCGGACTGAGAGTTGCCCATATATACCCTGCCTGTGTGCCTATATACACTGCTGAGGTGCCATATTACCCCTGCCTGAGGGTGCCCATATATACCCCTGCCTGTGTGCCTTATATACCCTGCCTGGATGTGCCCCCTTATTACTCTGCTGAGAGTGCCCAGATATATCCTGCTGGTGCCCTCCTATTTTACCTCTGCTGTGTGCGCCACTATAACCCCTGCTGTGTGTCCACCTATATACCTGCGCTGAGAGTAGCCATATAATACCACCTCCCCCCTCCCTGCGCCCCTGCTGTGTGGCCCTGTATACCCCGTGCCTGGAGAGGCCATATATACCCCTGCCTGGGTGCACATATATACCTGCCTGTGTGCCCCATATATACCCCTGCCTGTGTGTCCCATATATTACTCCTGCTGTGTGCCCTTATACTCCTGCCTGTGTGCTCCTATATACCCCTGCTGATAGTGGCCCCTTTATACGCCTGCTCTGTGTGTCCCTTATTTTACCCTGTGAGACAGTGCCACTATGTACTCCCTGCCTGAGAGTGCTCCCTATTCTACACTACCTGCCTGAGAGTGCCCTTTATACCCTGTGAGAGAGCCTCTATTATTGCTGCTTGTGTGCCCTATACATCTATATATTGCTGCCTGTGTGCCCCTATTTTTATATATGCTGCCTGTGTGCCCCCCCTATATCTACATATTACTGTCTGGTGCCCCCTCTATCTTTCCTATGTGTGTGCCCTATATTATATCTATACTGCTGTGTGCCCCGTTATATATTTCATATCTGCCTGTGTGCCCTGATTTCTAGATATACTATATACTGACCTGTGTGCCCCTATTACCTTGCCTGTGTGCGCCCTATATCTATACTATGCCTTGCCTGTGTGCCATATATGACCTGCGTGTGCCATATATACTGCTGTGTTGCCCTATATACCTGCCTGAGAGTGCCTATATTATATACCTGCCGTAAGTGGCCCCTATATATAAACCTACTGTATGTGCTGACTATATTATATATATGCTTGTCTAAGGGTACAATATTTATTACCTGACTTGACCGAGATGCGCATATCTGTCTACATGTCTATATGCTAGGGCCCATTTTATAGTTTTCTTGAGGGGACATATATACCTCCTGTTACTGAGGGGACTTAATACTATAATAAAGGAGTTGTGGAATGTGTGGATTTAAGGATTTGTGTCCAATATCTCAGTGAAGCGAGTATTGCCGGGAGCAATCAGCATGTAAGGTGTGATAGGCTGGAGAGAAAAGGGAAAGTGAACGGGACGCTGATCAGACAAGAGTCTCGGTGAGTCATAATGTAACTGCAGGTAATCACTTATATTTCTGCGAGTCTACATTACAATAGTAATACCACTAATGTCCTGTATGGGCGGTGGTATATGTAATAGAGGCTGTCTTGTACAGTGATAGTCATCACAGTGGGCGGTGCGTATTGGTCAGGTCTGGAAGGATTATTTGAGCTCTTAAAGTACTAATCGTTAGGGTCTTGGTTTTGTAGGCGGGTTTTTGTAAAACAATCATTCGTCCGGTAGATTAGTCATAGTATCGGTGGACTATATTAGTGAGCATGTTATATTTAGGGCGTTATTACACTGTCATACGTGAGGGGATTTTGAACAAGCAAAATTTGTCAGGGCTGATTTTCATTGTACAGCGATGCTGAGGTTAATGGTCGAGGATCTATGTGGAATGTGCAGGAAAGTTAGTGATCAGGAAGATTTTTCTATGTAACAATACATCGCAGTTCACATATGTGGCGTGAAAAAATTTTGTAGGACCTAGACAACACCCTGGGCGCTGGAATAGGTATGCACTGTGTAACGAAGTACTAAGTGGGAGAGAGTAACTGGTGCTAGGGGGGAGCTGAGACGTAACTGGTGCAGTGGGGAGAGTGGGTGAAGGGTGAACAGAGAGGGCCTGGTTGCAGGGGGGGATGGGGCACGAGGGTTTCCTGAGCGCTGAGAAGGTCAAGAGAGGAATTAGGGGGGGTGCAATTTGTTTGGGAGCGGAGGATGGGGAGGAGGGGGCGCCATTGTGCTGTACTTGCCTAGCGGCTCCAAAACTGCTTGTCCGGTCCGTATGGGCGGCTTCCAGGAGGGTAGAGGGTGCCACAGGCTAGGCGGTGAGGGGCTCCACAGGATTGCATATAGGGCCCAAGGCAGGACATATTTGTGAGCCCACAGGCAGTGAGTAGTGGGGGCCACAGTGCAGGGCGTATGCGGGCTCAGGGTCAGGGCCAAAAATTAATACATTTATACTCGCTTAATGTTCCCGAGCTGCGCGCTCCTCTATCTTTTTCCGGACGCGCGCTCTCCGGCAGTCCTCGGGCGCACACGTGTGATCGCGCTTTGCGCCGAGTGAGCAGCGTCGCGATGACAGTCACTTGCATCGCGACGTACCAAGCTTGACGCCGTCAAATGGGGCAGCACCGGGTCCTCAAGCGCTAGATGAGGACCCGAGTTGGCTCCGTCTGTGTCAGGCTGCTGCGGGTCTACGACTACTGTTATGAGGCAGCATAGGAAGATGCTTGCTCTCTGGCTCTGCAGTAAGCGTTCAAGAGACTCGACGGCGCTTAAAAGTCTATAGGAGCGGCGAGGTTCGGGGGCCCTGCCCTGGCGCCCCTATTAGGTGATAGGCACAGACGGTAGGGGCCCCCGCTAGAGCTAGATTCGCTCTTACCTTCTGACTCACTCCGTCGTCCGCCTCTTGCGCCCCATACGCCTGCCTGTGGCCTATAGCTGCCTGTGGCCTCTCATACGGCTCTGCTGAGTCCCCTAAGCCTAGCTACTGGTCAGTGCCACCTCTATATGCCTGCGTGTCCCCTATTACGCTTGCCTGTGGCCCATTGCGCCTGGCCTAAGCCCCCATACGCTGCCTGTTCGGCCCTCTATACGCCTGCCTGTGGCCCTATACGCTGCCTATGGCCCTCATATAGCTTTTACCTGCCTGTAGTGCCCCTATATACTGCAACTGAGCCTATAGTTATATAACCTGCCTGTGAGTGCCCTATATTATATACCTGCCTGAGAGTTTTGTTTTTTACCCCTATTTCAATATACCTGCCTGAGAGTGCCCCTATTATCGATATACTGCCTGATGAGTGACCCTATGTCTATATTACTGCCTTGAGTTGACCTAAATCTATATACCTGCCTGAGAGTGACCCATATATCTATATACGCCTGCCCTGAGTACCTCCTATTATTTATTACTAGCTGTCTAAGGGACGATTATACATATACCTGCGAATAAGTGGGCATTAGTCTATATAACCTGTCTAAAACTGTAGGGGAACATCTGATATACATTACTTAATTAAGGAGTTTATGGAAATGTTGTGTAGGAGTTCTAAGATATTTGTGTCCCAATTGCTGGGACGAGTCTTGGCCGGGAGCAGAATCAGCTATGGAAAGGTGTGGAACCGGAAGGAGAAGAGAAGAAAATGGGAATGGAAACGCGGTGTCAGAAAATTTTCTGCAGAGGAGTCTTAAATGCAACCTAGTATCTACCATATTATGGTCAACGGTAATTTGCTTGGGGTGGTATGATGTAATCTGAGCCTGTCGTACATGCGGATAGTCACATGTTGGGGGTCTCGTCTCGGTCAGGGTTGGCAGGATTATTTGGAGCTTAAGTAGTAGTAGTTTTGGGTCTTTGTCTTTGTAGGGTGTTTTTTTTGGTAAACAATAATTCGTCCGGTAGATTTGCTCCATGTATCGGTGGATTAATTAGTGACTGTTATTTAGGGGTATATGCATCTGTTTATATGGAGGGGATCGATTTTGACTAAAGCAAATTTGTCAGGGTGATTTTCATTGTGCAGTGCCTGCTGAGAGATGGGCAGGGAGCTATGTGAAATATGAGAAATTAGGCAAGGACCTGGCGCAGGGGTGATGAGGAATTAGTGTGTGTGGGGATTTTTTGGTGGAGTGAGGAGGGGGCACCATTGGACTCGTACTTGCCTAGGGACACAAAAAATGCTTGTCCCGGACCAAGAGCATCTTAACAGCATTGTGGGCCCTTGGGGAATATCTGGTGAACCGGGCCCCCCACACCACACGCAGAATACTAGAACCCATCACTCTATACTCCAAAAAGTAAAAACCACCATAAATAACAAACACCGCAAAACGCACGGTGCAAGTACATTTTTTTACATTTTCACCCACTTGTTTTTTTCTGATTCCAGACAGTTACATGTATGCGTTCATTGGCACCATTAAAAACAAAGACATCTTGTGCAACACAAAAAAACAAGCCCTCGTGTGTCTATGTAGATAAAAATAAAAACACTCTTTTATGCAGAATTTGACATACCCACGCTCCAGTGCCGTTATTTCTGATCAGGCTGTTCTGAGCTTTGAAGAAACGCCCCTCACAGCTAAAGAGATTCAACAACGTATTAGTAATGTGGGAAGCAGTGGCATACAATGGATTGGATTAGATAAGCAGGGACAGAAGAATGGTGTACAATGGAATTGGTTAGACTACGCAGGGACAGCATGTGTAGGACGTACAATGGTTTTGTCTCTAGATCGCGAGGGGACAGCAGTTGGCGATACAATGGATTGACTTAGATACGCCAGGGTAGCAGATGGAGTACATGGATTGACTTAGATACGCAGGAAGGACAGCAAGATGGTTGCGTATCAATGGATTGTACTTAGATACGCAGGGACAACAGATGGCGATACACATCGCCCCAATTCCTTAATCTCATCCAGACCCCCCTTTACATAACCACCACACATCCACACATCTAACACACACACGCTCCCTACCCTTCCCCCACCCCTAATACACCTTCCCCCATACCACTAAAATCCCTCCTCACATCTCCCCACCCCTAGAAGGCTTGGTTCACATGGTTAACTGCGGGACGTAATTACGCCGTGTGGTCGAGGGGGAGCGGGGGTGGGAGCGGGGGGCCGCGGCCTCCCCGCCGGCCCATAGACAATCATGCTAGGGGCAGGTGAGTAATCATAGTGTTTCTATGAGAACTGTGGATTACCGTAATGACTGGGCCGTTTCTCAGGGCCGTATATCTGCGCTCTTCGGCCCTGAAAATGACGGCCCAGTTTAAGCGTTGTGAACAGTGGCCTAAACACCCTCTAACTCTCTCTCCCTCCACTACAATTATCACCCCACACCTTCTCCCCACACCACTAACACCCCCAACTTCCGCCACCCCTTCCACCCCCCAACTCACCCAACACCTCGCCTCCTCCACCTAACAGCCCTCCCACACTCCCCCCACCCCCAACCTCCTCACACCACTATACACCCCCCAACACCTCCCTCAACACTAACAACCAACACCTACCTCCTCACGATATACCCCAACACTACTCCTCACCTACTTCACCCCCTCCATACCTCCTCCTACCCCCGAACACTCCCTCTACACTAACAACCAACACCGCCGACCACCTCTGTACACCCAACACTACATACTCCCGCTAAAACCTCCCCCACCCTAAGCCCAACACTCCTCCAACCTCGAAACCCCCCCCAAACTCGCTCTACCTCACCGCCGAGATCGACTCGCCTCTGGTCCTGATGTCCGAGCTGGGGGTGAGCAGTATTAGATCCTTTCACAGCTGCCGATGGTAGGACGCTTTGGTCAAGGAAGGGGCATGCCCGTGCTTGAGCCGGTGTCCCTGTAGTCGTCACGCTCTTTCAGTGGCCCACATGACAGAGAGGGGGGGTAGGAGAGAGGACGAGGGGGCGGAGGCAGGGACAGTGTGGAGGAGTCAGAGCTTCGCTGCAGAGCTGGCTCCTGCTTCACTCCTCTCGCCGTGCTGGTGCGCTGTGAGGGAAGTGAAGCGGAGGCAGGGGCAAAGGATCATTTAGAGGGGCCGATCAGTGAATCGCCTATAGCGGCCCTGCTCTGAATGCCGTTCGCCCGTCCTTGCCGTGTGTTCACTGCCGTTTTCCATTGTGCAGGGTAGGCAGTGCCGAGTCAGGGCCCTCTCGCGTCTTTTGAAAAAAAAAAAATAAAAAAATCTTCGTGGGGCCCCGGGCCTAGTGCCTACCTGGCCCAATGGAAGAGTAGGCTGGTCCGGCTCTGGGTTGGCAGGCTGACATTACTTTTTGGGATATAACCAATTAGCTATTTCCTCCTTTATCCGAATGAAGATGTTCACTGGGCATGTAAAAAAAGACCAGACCGACCTGGAAATAGCTGTCAAGGTGAGTAGTGATCCTTCCAGACTGGAGCTTTGGTTAGATTGTCCATGACTGAGGTCATGAATTTCGCTAAAAAGGACGATGTTCTTTCTCCTTTTTTGGAACATGTTTGTGTTTGATACCATGTCCAACTTTACAACCAATCATTCTCCTTAGTAATATACAAGACAAAAACATTTTGTGCATACTGCTCCTAAGCAGTCTTATATCTCTACATAGTAACAGACTTAGGTAACATGTTAAGTGGTTTATGCTGCCTTATCTGAGAGCAGGATATGATTGAGGGAGAGAAGCTGAGCGCTGTGCATAATATATTGATTATTGATAGAGGAGAGTAGTGAGCTCTGTGATATTTTAGGGTGTTATACAGGGGTGGAATAGAAATGGCAGGGTCCATAGCCAACGTTTACATTGGGGCCTCCCACCCGAAAAAGAAAAAAAATAACTTATCCCAACACGCACTCACACGTCGGCCACATCCGCACACGCCAGCACTCACTCACGTCGGCCACAGATCCCGATAGACAGCCACTTACACGTCAGCCAATCCCGCACACGCCAGCACTCATTCGCGAGGTAACTCTCCCCCATTTCTTTTCAACTTCTTTTTTCTCCCCCCTCCCCTGCAGACGCACTCGACATCCCGCACACGCCAGCCCTCAGCACGCCATCTCTATTCGCACAGGCGTCCATTCACATTGCTAGTCACATCCCGGCACGCAGCCACTCAAACGTCGGCACATCCCGCTCACGCCAGCCATTACATGTAGGTCAATCTTCAAACGCCAGTCACATCACAGCACGACGCCAGCCCCCATCCCCTAATCACGCACACGGCTAGCCACGCAACATGGACTAGTCACATCCGCACACGCCAGCTCACTCACACGTCTGGCACATCCCGCACACGCCAGCCGCCACTCACACGTTGCTCCACACTCCGGCGCACACGCCCAGCCACCAGACACGTCGGCAACATCGCGACAAGCACCACTCACATGCGGGTCACATCTGCTCCAACGCGCAGTAATCCTGCACACGGCAGTCCACATCCGCACACGTCCAGGCCACTCAAACGCGTCACATATCGCACATGCAGCCACCTCAACGCGGGTACCATCCCGCAACGCGCAGCCATACACGCGGTCACATCGCACACGTCCGCGCCACTCACCGCGCTCACATCCGCACACGTCCAGCCATTCACATGTCGTCACATCCGCACAACGTAACTGATATTTTGATATATTGGACTGCATTTCTTTTGATTGTTTATATAGAATTGTTTGTGGGGGGGCTTGATGGGAGCATTCATCTCTACCTACACTGAGTACTTGTCACTTTATGTAGATAATACATCCATACAGCTTACACAATCTCATCACACAGATATAGTATTAAGTAGACACAACTTCAGATAACTATATACAGTCACCTCAACACACACACACTTACCTACATGAATTGCAGCACGTTCTTATATCGCGACAAGGGTGGTTAAGGTTAAAGGACACATTGGGCGCTGCTTCTGCTCTCAGCCGGTTAGTGCAGAACATCCTCCATTTGTCCTCGTCCGACTGTGCCTTGTTGGAGGCACACGTGGGGGCCCCGCAGACATGCACTGAGGATGAGGAGGAGGGGCCGCACGGAGACAGAGTGGAGGGAGGAGGGGGTGCACGCAGCACAGAGTGAGAAGGAAGAAGGGGTGCCCACTGACTAGCACAGAATGGAGGGAGGAGGGGGCCGCCGCGGTGCACAGAGTGTGGAGGGATGAAGGGGGCGCGAAGCATAGAGGACAGGGGAGGAGGGGGCCCGCCCGCAGCACAGAGTGGAGGAAGGAGGGGACCCGCACGGAGGACAGAGTGGATGGAAGAGGGGTGCTACGATGCACAGGGGAGGTGAGTACCCAGCAACGAAGCACAGAGTGTGGGCAGGAGGGGGCTCCGCGACGCAGCACAGAGGACCAAGGGTGAGGGGGGGGCCCGCACGAGCAAGAGTATGGGGAGGAGGGATCCGCATGCAGTACAGAGGACCGGGGTGGGGGGGGCCCGCACGGAGTACGAGGAGAAGGGAGGAGGGGCTGCTGGGGAGCAGCTCTTTTAAAATACTTTTTATCAGCCCCGTGGAGCTGTGAGGTGACCGGGCTTGCCCCCTAGTGATTTCTACATATGTTAGACAAGGCCTGGCCGGCAGTAAAAATCAAGTTCCTGTTTGCTGCCTGCTGAGCCCCCAGGGAGTGTGGGCCCCGTAGCAGTTGCTATGCCTGCTTTGGCGGTAGTTCTGCCACTGGGGTTAGATGCTGGAGGAGAGAAGCTGAGCTCTGTGATATATAGGGTTATATGATAGAGGAGCTGAGCTGAGCTCTGTGATATATAGGTTTATATGATAGAGGAGAGAAGCTGAGCTCTGTGATATATAGGGTTATTTGACAGAGGGAGAGAAGCTGAGCTCTGTGATATATAGGGTTATATGACAGAGGGATAGAAGCTGAGCTCTGTGATATATAGGGTTTTTATGATAGAGGAGAGAAAGCTGATCTCTGTGATATATAGGGTTATATGATAGGGAGAGAAGCTGAGCTCTGTGAATAAAAGGGTTTATATAATAAGAGGAAGAGCTGAGCTCTGTGATATATAGGGTTATATGATAGAGGGGGAAAGCTGAGCTCTGTGATATATAGGGTTATTAATAGAGGAAGAGAAGCTGAGACTCTGTGATATATGGGTTATATGATAGAGAAGAGAAGCTGAGCTCTGTGATATTATAAGGGTTAAAAGGATAGAGAGAACTGAGCTCTGTGATATAAGGGTTATATGATAGAGGGAGCGGAGCTGAGCTCTGTGATATATAGGGTTCTATGATAGAGGGAGAGAAGCTGAGAGGAAAGAAGTGAGTAAAAAGCAGAGAAAATACTGACCAAACTCCTTAAGAGACAGTGGAAGTCCTCCTGACCTACCCACATACAGTAATTGACAGCTTTCCCAGCATCAGAGTGTGTATAGAGCAAAGTGTCACTCTGTGTGTGATATGCAATCCCTTAACTTCTTTAGTATTTTCTATGCTTTTTACTCAGAAACCCTGCTTTAAATCATATAATCCTATATATTACTTACATCAGCTCCTCTCTCTATTATATCCTGTCTAAAATATATCCTATGCTAAGATAGGGTAACAAAAACCACCCGACAGGGTCACTAAATATATGATTTAAGTTGGATTAAAGTTCTGCTGATTTATAAACAGATGAAAAACTGGCCATGGATGTAATAATTGTAGCAATACAGAAGACGGATCCAGCAGACACTCCTCAAGAGAATTTACTTATAAATATCCATCCTTTTACTTGTAATGCAAACATATAATAATCATACATATCAAGAGATTTTTAATATGTTTCACTTACAAATACAGTATATGTAAGTTTTTTTTTTTAACTAAATTCTCTTGAGAAGTCAGATCAACCTTATATATTGCTGCATTCAAGTCTTAGCGTCAGACTTCTCTGTGCATCCACAAACAGGTGATTCACAAGATTACTCGAATTTTTTGTTGTTTTGTAATAATTGGAGTTGCAGAGGGTGAGGTGGTGACAGAGGTGTAGGGGCATAATGGGGTCAAACATCATCTCGAAATGGACAGAATTGACATTATCAGGACTAAAAAAAAAACAATTCTCAAAAATTTTCAACAAATGGCAGGAGTTCACAGGTAACTTTTACACCACCCAGGAGATCATGCATCCTTGTATTTACACCTCCTGGTATCTCTCCTCTCACCTAGCGGGCACTCTGGGGGCTTTGGATGTCTGTATCCCTTAATCTGGATGCTTTCCCTCAGCCATATCCTGACACCATGCTGTGTTAGGGCTCGTTCACACGGCTTATTTGGGCACGGATTGGCGCCGTACTCCGCGCCGGATTTGCGCTGCAGTACGGCGCCAATCCGTCCCTGTCATTATGGTAATCCACTGCTCTCATAGAGAACAGTGGATTCCGTCGCTCCCTCCCCTGCTCGGAGAATCCGCCGGGCGGGGAGAAAGTGACATGCACATTATCCAGGCGCAATACGCCCGTGGATAATGCAAGTCTATGGGCCGGGAGCGGCGCCCCCGCCGCGCCCGGCCCCCGCCCCCGTCCCGCCCCTTATTCACGGCGGATTTGTGAGCTCAATACGGCGCACAAATCCGTCGGGAATAAGCCGTGTGAACACGGCCTTATAGAGTTGGGGGTGAATTTGTCCTTTATCTAGTTCTCTCCCTCGGGCTTTAGGGAACGGGGGCCGTGTGACGATCTCGCAGCATTGTATCAGCACAGTATTTGTTTTCTTCACCTTTTATTCCAGACCTTATCAAATTACATAGGTGTATATGATTATGTTTGTAATACTTATCTGTATATGGGTACCACTGTTTTATTTTTTATGTACTTTTCTATTTTTGTTTTCTTTCTTTCTTTCGTGAAGATGGAGCCATCTTGTTGCTTCATCCTTATTACTACGATACCAAAGTATTTCATTAGTGCTATTCTGTACTGTCACTGCTTAGTACTTTTCTTATTGTATTGTGTCTCTGTATATCAAACGGTAGCTCATCTAGTGGACAGCTGTTCTTATATGTTTTTTGTATTGTAAATTGTAATAAAAATTATGTTTAAAAAAGGGGGCATAATAGGAAAAGCTTTTGACTCCTACAACAACAAAGTTTCTATTCACCTACATTGGTGGCTCACTATATGATGAAGGTAAATGATGGTTCCTTGGTCCTGTCCCTTGAGATTCACCTAACTGTGCTGAGTATAGGTAGAGCCCTCACACACCAAGGCTCTTCTCACAAAGCATAATATGTGGAATCCCAGCCTAGTATATTGAGGGCTGCCATGCTACTCAGGTCCCTTAAAGGGTTGTCTCGCTACAAAGAATAGCTTTCAAAATGTATGGGAACACTAAATGAAGACATTTTCTACATACATTGCTTTGTTCATCTTTTTTTGTTAAGAAGCTACAAATGATTTTATCACCTTCTTGGCTCTATTTGGTTCCCCCAGTGACCAAACCCTGTGAAATTTTTCCCCCCCTGCGTTTGTTTTATGTATAGCAGGGGAGTGAGGTCACACACAGGCACCCAAGAGCCTGTGTGTTAGTGAATTCAGACAAAGCCTATAATTTGCTGTTTACTTTGATAAATCTCCTGTACAGTTTGAGAAGATTCTAAGCTGATCAAAACAATTAGCAACTGAAAATAGGGAGTTGAATACACGAGTGAGTCGTATGCAAATTCAGACTCGACCGGGAAGTGACAGATGCATTTTAAAACTCTGGGGGGAGAAAACCCCCTTTAAAGTAAAGAAAGGGAAGAAAAAATTTGATAAGCTAGAGCAGGTTCATCTAATTCCGGGTTTAAGGTAAAGTTAATGTCTGAATTAAATTCTTTATTACATATTGCACACCATTTTTTCAATTGAAAAAAACTGGGGGCTTAAACGGGATCAAATGTTACCTGGGTCTAGGAGGCTTTTGTGTTTGAACTCTTTGAGGGTTTTTTCTTTTATTTTAGGTATTCGCACCATTGTATTTGGTGCCTGGCGAGGGGAAAAAACCAGTTCCTTGCTCCGATATCAAAGGCTAAATTTTCAGCACTCAATATTTTCAGTCTACCGAGGGGCAACCTCTTTTAGACATTAAAGCACTTCCGGGCAAAAACCCTGTAAGTAGATCCAAAAAACCGTAAAAGATCCATTTTCACATTGCATTTGGTCATTACACTGTGTGTAGAATTTGGGACCCTCAAATTTAGGGTGCTCTAGAATGTTTTGTGTAACAGCGCCCGAGACCCCACTGACCAAAAAGGTCCGTAGGGGGTAATTTTTGGTGCCCTTCATTTTGATGGAAAACCGGCAACAATTTTTTTTCCCTCATTTTTGATGAAAGCGTGAATAGGGGTCCCGAATAAACATCCATTCTAGTTGTGGAACCAACCCCAAATTCCAGTCCCGGAAAAGATTTATTCCTTAAAAAGAGCCTTTATAATTGAAAAAGAAAAATTCTAAAAAAACTCCATTTTTTAAATTTTTTTTTCAGATCCCGCTTTCTTTCAGAAATTTGAACTTTTTTTTTTTCCATTTAGAGGGTTTTAAGTCGCATCTAGTTTGGGTTTCCGGGGTATTTGGGAAAGAAGACTGAAACGAGCAAGCTATTGAAGGCTCTGTGCTGAGGATCTATTTAGTCACAGGGAAATGTACAAAACCAGACAGGGGGCGGCAATGGCTCTCCAAGCTGTTTAGAAAAATACAATTCCCTTTATGCATTTAGATAATCTATATCCTGGGAGATGGGAGATGTAGTTTCCCAACATTGAGAGCCGATGTTACAGCCCTTGGACTAGATACAAGTAGTCATCCTCAGCGGGGGATTCCTATTCACCTAGGAGGGGTTTTCAACAAAGCCCCCACACGGATAAATGATGCTGCTTATATGCAGCCCCTGCTTTAAAGGGTTTTTCTCACACAAGTTTGCTTTTTTTTGTTAAAAACTGCAAAAAAGTCATTTGCAATATAGGGCCATTAAAAGTACCTACCTATTTGAATATCCCCCTTGTAGAGCTGCATCAGCCCTTAGGGCCTATACCAGACTGTTTGATCTATCCTGATAGGGGCCCGCATGGGGGCTATCTAAAGACCCGTTTTATCTATCCTGTTCGGCTGCCAGCACTGGTTGCTATAGCTACAGACCTGGCTTCTACTGCAGCCTAGTGGAAGCCAGTAAACACTCCCCTGAATTCAAAGTGGAACCAAGAAAACAGGACTGAGGTAAGATTAATCAATGTAGTGAGACAACCCCTTTAAAAGGGTTTTGCCACTTTGCAAAATCCCTTCTGAGGCCCGCTCATAGCTTGATACAAGCTGGCCTCAGAGAAGAGGAAGATGGCTGTGTTTGCGCAGCTCTCCCTCATTAATGTCTACGGGAGTCCTGATTATACCCGAGCACCATTGCTCAACTATACTCAGAACTCTCATAGAAATAAACGAGCAAGCTACAAGCTGGCCTCAGAAGGGATTTTGCAAAGTGGCCCTTTAATGGTTATTGATGGGGTTGAAAGTTATAAAACATTGATGGTTAGCCCACGATAAGCCAAGTTCCCAAAAAATCCATTTAATCAAGACTAAATTATATTAGAGTAAAAGATTTGGGGGGGAACCGGGGGTAAATTATATTTTGGCATTTTATATGTGGAAGACAGCAGATTACATTAGTTCAATGTTAAGACATTTCACAGGAGACTGGTATTAGAGGGTCCGGACTCCTGTATCAGATGACTATATTGGTACATTTTGACTTTCAAAGTGTTTGTTTTAGTGGCATGAGTTGTAAATTGCAGCTGTGTAATAGAATATTGTTTAAAAATTGCTCCACTGGGGATGTCTGTATTTTCTAAGATGGTAGCGGCTCTAGTGGTTATTATAGAAAAATGTAATGATCCTGTAGTAGTGTTAGGCTTTGGACATAGGTAGGGCCGGTTCAGCTAGATACGAATGTTGCAGGCGATTGCAGGAAAATCCGACGACCAATGACCAACCTTTTCCAGACAGAAAAAAAAAGTGTATCATTCACTGATCGAATATACTTCCTTTTTCCTGTCTGGCAAAGGCTGGTGATTGGTCACTTGACTATCCTGTGCTCAATGGCGAAATCCTGTACCACCAGAGCCGGCCCTACCTGGATCAGAAGTGCAACAGTACTCTGTAAAAGAGCATCTTCAATATATGAGAATTTGTGTATATCTTTTACAGATATGCAATTTGTGTAATTATTACAGGAGCGCTGTGACGGGAATATCGTATTTAAAGGAGTTCATTTTAATTATCCGAGCAGACCAGATGTGCCGGTGCTTCAGGGATTGGACGTCAGCGTGGGGAAGGGAGAAACCTTGGCACTAGTGGGCAGCAGTGGATGTAGGAAAAGTACCACAGTCCAACTACTGGAGAGATTTTATGACCCATTCGATGGAGAAGTGGTAATTTATTCCATAGTTTAGTTTATTACATCAGTTTAGTGACTTATAGCAACAGTGTACATACGAAGCATAATCTGGATGGTCCACAAAGGTGCCAGGCAATTACTGTATCTGCTTACTTCCTCCATGGTGGCTGGTCATTATTTGGGGTCACCATGTTCCGTAGATAAGCAAGTAGTAGGGGGCACAAGAAAGAGAGTAAGACTGCAAAATAAGATTACAATGTGTGGAGACATAGCTCTAATAGGAACTGTATACCAATTTGAAAGCTTGCTTAATTTCCTAAATTTTTAATATCTGAGACACCCCTTTTCCGTATTGTCTACATAGACATTACAGCAGAGTGTTTGCTATAAAGAGGACCTGTGACATGATTTGTCTATGTTAGTAAATCCTTGTGTTCCCCGTGAAATAACAATTCTGGAGCCCCTTCTCTGTGTTGTGCTGTTCCTCTGTTAATTCTTTTAAAAATGAATTACTGAAGTAGTCAGATGGGTGTTGCTATTAGTTTTCAAGGGGTGTGACCCTGGCACAATTGGTCAGCACTGATTGTACACTGTCAGACTCTGCAGGGACATACCCCCGGATGGTAACCCCTATCTGACAGATTGGATATAGATTTCCAGAAGTAACAACAGAGGAACCACACAACATAGCAATATAAGGAAAGAAGCTGCAAAATTGTTATTTCATTGGGAACACCAGTATTTACTAAAAAAGATGTCAGAAATGGTCACAGGTCCTTTTTAAAGGGGTTTTCTCACCACCTCAGTTTGTCTCACATTCTGTGCTTTTTTAGGGAAAACTATGAAAATACAAGGTACATGATCTCTAGAGAACAGAAACAAATTGGTAATGCACTCCTATTGCAAAATTGCTTGTATTTTGGTGCCTCAAACTCAGTATCAATCTTAGTAGTGTGAAAACCCCTTTAAGGCAGCTACAGTAAATGGGAATGAATGGACAAAAATGGCATCAATCACAACAGACTCCAGAAAGTGAGCACAGCCCGTAACCCTAGTAAGGCACTGACAGGGAGCAGCAAACAGAAATATCTCTATATGTACTTTCCCTTCTGATCTCGACCTACAGCAGTATAAGGCTATGTTCACACGGCTTAAAATGGGCCGTATTTCAGTCCGTAATTACGTGCCGGAGTGCGCAAATTATGGCTGGAATATGTCCCAGTCATTACGGTAATCCACAGTTCTCATAGAGAACTGTGGATTACGTCTCCTCTCCCTGCTCGGCGAATCCGCCGTGGGGGGAGATAAGTGACATGTGAATTGCCAGCATCGTATATGCGCAGCTTACAACGAATGTCTATGGGCCGGCGAGGTGCCGGCCCCCCGCTCCCGCCCCCGTCCACACGCCGTAATAAGCCGTGTGAACATAGTCTAACAGAGCCATTAACCCCTTACCGACATTTGACATACTCATATGTCATGGTCAGGATGGGGTTTCCACAATTTGACGCCTGGGTACGTTATGAGGATGGTGCAAGCTCACAAGCGGAGCTCGCATGATCACAGCATGGGACCAGTGGGCGATTAACCCCTTAGCTGCCACAATCTTTCGCGATCGCAGCAGCTAAGGAAAAGGCAGAGGGAAGGGGCTCCCTCTGTCCCCATTGGAGCAGCCGCGGCGCGATTGCGGCTTCTACTGTCTTACCAGACAGCTTTGGAAGTCTTTGTTAGATTTCCGGGACTGTCCGTGATGTCACTATGCCAGGCCCTGCCCTGTGGGCATGGCAGGACACAATGATTGACAGTTGCCATGGAGACCAGTACATAGCGGGTCTGCTGTGTGCTGTTTCCCATTTTATCAGTGAATCAAGATCAGAACTAGATTGGTCCCTAAAAAAAGTCTATATTGCAAAATGACTACTAGATTTCTAAGCCCCCTAATGTGGTAAAAAAAAAAAAAAAAGAGATTTAAAAAATTATGCCAACCTTCAGTAGACATATGGGAGATGCTAGTTATAAACTATTTTGAGTGGGATAACCATCTGTCTTACACGTGAAAATTTTTGAACTTTGAAAATGCCATTTTTTCAAATTTTCACAACATTTTAAAGCACAATGTGTCATGAGAAAACAGTCTATGAATCACATGGATAGGTAAAAGTATCAAAAAGTTATTCTGACAAATTGACACACATCCGATTTAAAAAATGGGGATATGTCAGGAAGGTCAAAACTGGCTGCGGCGGTCAGGGGTTAACAGCTCGTCCACCCTTGAGATATGTCTCTGTATATCCTGCCTCAGTCTATACAGCAAAACTGACCATTTAGCTACATAAAGTAGTAAATGTCCACCAGTGTGAAAACTGTTATATTTTATTTGGATAATAGCAAAAAAAATAATTTTAAATTAAAGATTAAAACAAATATGCTAATAATGAAACCCTAAAGCTAAGGCAGAGCTTTTCTAAATAAGCCTGAAAGCCAGTATGTCAGCAGAGGGGATATTGGGTGCCATGTACCATGGACTGTCTATCCCATGGTCAGACTTATGTTTTCAACTGTAAGGAAGGTTGCAGGTAGGCCCCCAAATTTTGGTCCCTAAACTTGTCTCTGATTGGTAGCAGCTGTAAAGAAACTGGATTACAACCAGGAATTGCAGCAGTCTAAAGGTAGATAGTAAGATAGTTAGAATTGGTTTTGCATATCGATATAAAATTTGACCTGAATCTTCAGGTAGGCCAGAATCGAATTTTTGTGAAAATTACGAAAAATAAACCATAACTCTAAATTGGGTTTAGGATTAGGGTTAGGCTTTTAGGGGTTCAAAATGGTTAAGTTACCTGTCAGTGTTGCTCTGTTTCTTGTGTCACTCCAGGCACTGTATTACTCCCACTGCAGTGTCAATTTGGTGCAACACCTGACATCACTTTTGGTTTCCCCTAGATCACCCCTATGTTCTTTGAAATGGACTAGACATGGGAATTGACACCCAAAATTGAGGTTACATTTAGCAATAGGGATAGTGTCAGGGGTTCCGGCGCAGGTGCCGCGGCCGCCTGCGACCATTCCCCTGTTGCCCAGGCTCTGGTGCCAGTCTGCTTACCCGTCCACGCTCCTGTGCTCCCTGCTCCTGCCTGTGCCGGCCGCCGCATGCGTACCCGCTGCTTAGGGCGCGCGCGACGGCTGGTCTGGATTTATAGGGCCAGCGCGCCGCTAATTTGTCAATTGCTGGCCACTGGTCCTATATACTGTACACGCCCCCTGCACTCTCTGCCAGATCGTTGGTGTGCGTTAGTTTGCCTTGAGAGAGTTTGGAGTTCTGTTTGATTACCCGTGTACCAGTCCGTTCCGCTACGTTTCCTGACCTTGCCTGTTTGCCGCCTGCCCTGACCATCTGCCCATCTCTGACCACGAACCTCTGCCGCCCGTCCTGACCTTCTGCCTGTCCCCGACTACGCTTCTGGATTACGACTCTGTACCACGCATTACCCCGGCCGCTATCGCAAGCAACTCACGTCAGGGGTAACGACCTGGGACCCACATGCCACACCAAGTCCATTTTTGCCTTTCTGTGTTTCAGCAGTCATAACTTTTTTTATTTTTTCTATGTCATAGTTGTGTGAGGACTTGTTTTATGGGGGAAAAGTTGTATTAATCGCAGGCCTAGTTTGAGTTTTCATGGAAAAAACTGTAATTTTTTTATTTTGCAGCATGAGCATAATGGGCAACATGTCCGAAAAGTGGCGTATCTATGCCAGTTTTAGGCGCATTAAATGAGTGTAAAGTTTGCCTCTCCGTCCGATACTTTCGAAAAACTGGCGTCAGGTATACCTTAATGCGCCTAAAAAGGTGCATTGCGCTGAAAAAAGGTGCATTGTATCCAAAAAGGCGCATGGCGCAACTCGCGGCGCATGGCATATCATTGGTAGTATATGTAATGCGCCTATCGCGGCGCATTGCCCGACGGAGGCGCATAACATATGTAATGCGCCTCAATAGGCGCATCGCACGACGGGGGCACACTGCACCATATTTAGGCGCATTACAATGTGTTGTGCCACGCGTATAATGCGCCTAGTTTTGGTGTATGACAGTTCATTTACAAGAATATGGCGTCAAAAGTGGTTTTGGCGCAAAATAGACCAAAAAAACTGGCGTTGGCGAGTTGGTACATGTGTTTTTCTGCAATAGATTTTTTAATTTATTTCTTTCACCATCCACATTTTACACTAAATAACCTGTTAGATTAATTCTACACGTTATTATGGTCATGTGGATACCTAATGTGTGTAAGGTTTTTTTTTGTCATGTATGCACAACAATTTTTTTTCTTAAATATTTATTTTTATTTTATTATTTATTTATTTTATTCCACACTTGGGGCTGGGAAAAGATTCAAATTCTGGACTTGCCAAACCTAGTTTCACAAGTTAAATTTCACCAGTTTTGTATCAAACAGGGCCCTATTTCTAAAACACTAATAATGACCATCCCATTAGAAGTCATCATTACTTGCTTTTAAACTTGATCATTGGTGTCGAGTTTCCTGTCTGCTTACTTTTAGTTCTAGATCTAGAAAGTGTTATACAGAACATAAAATATATCACAATTCATATCCGAGATGTGTTTTCCTCAACCCCCCAGGTTGTACAAGAAGCTCTGGACAAAGCGCGGGAGGGTCGCACATGTATCGTCATCGCTCACCGACTGTCAACCATTCAGAACGCAGATAAAATCGCCGTCATTCAGAATGGAAAAGTTGTAGAACAAGGGACACATCAGCAGCTCCTGCAGATGAAGGGGGTGTACCACTCACTGGTCAATATACAGCTGGGACCCACATGAGAATGAGATACAACATTGCATCTCCAAAGAAGTGATCAGATTTATGCATCTGGATGTCTGAAAAAGCTAGGCTTGAAGGTGGAGTGTCCTCAAGTTGGGAATCCAAACTTCAAAGAGAAGGCGACAGCTGTTTATGCTCTAGTGTATGAACCGTACAGTATGGGAGGAAACCATAATGGCGATCATGCACAGCAACACATTATACTGTATATTCACTTCACACTAATCAGCAAAAATTCATGAAAAGCCCTGCTGCCCACCCCCAACTTCACACTCCAGTAATTCTAATCAGGATGGGGAAGGGAAGTGAAATCTAGAATGTGCTTTATGTAAATACCACTTATTACTTACAAACGAGCCCGTTCAGTGGGTCACATTGGTACAGCACCCTTCCTGGTAGAGCAGAAGTCTGGGGGCTCACATGTACGTGCTTACTGGTGCCCACACAGAACGGATTCTTAGTTCACATGTTTTTGATCAAAAAATGCTTAAGCCACCCACGAACTTACAACGTGATCTCAGGTCAGGTGGTCCCACGCTATCTTTACCTCTCAACAGAGCCAAACTCAGGCCTCTCACTGGGTCAACCGACCTCCATTATCCAGAGAGAAAGAAAATTAAAAAAAACACCAACCTTGCAAGTTGCACTCATATAACAGCCTGTGAAAAGTGGGTGGGATGCAGGAAACCAAAATGGAGGCATCCCTTCCTCCCTATATAGATTAAAAGCAATATATGCCAAATACAACGTATAGTTCTGTACAAAAAAACATTTCTGAAAAAACACAATGTGAACCTGGGTGGCTTAAACATTTTTTGATCAAAAACAAGTGAACTAAGAATCTCAAATTTTTTCATGTATGATAGATAGCATAAATGCTTCTTTAGGGATTTCCATGTATTGTATGTGCCACTTTTTGCAATGGTGTGCCACTGGTAATGGTGTGCATGTGTATATACACTCACCGGCCACTTTATTAGGTACACCTGTCCAACTGCTCGTTAACACTTAATTTCTAATCAGCCAATCACATGGCGGCAACTCAGTACATTTAGGCATGTAGACATGGTCAAGACAATCTCCTGCAGTTCAAAAACCCAGCATCAGTATGGGAAAAAAAGGTGATTTGAGTGCCTTTGAACGTGGGAAAGGTTGTTGGTGCCAGAAGGGCTGGTCTGAGTATTTCAGAAACTGCTGATCTCCTGGGATTTTCACGCACAACCATCTGTAGGGTTTACAGAGAATGGTTTCCCAAAAAGAAAAAACATCCAGTGAGCGGCAGTCCCGTTGGCGGAAATGCCCTTGTTGATGCCAGAGGTCAAAGGAGAATGGGCAGACTGGTTCGAGCTGATAAAAGGCAACATGACTCAAATAGCCACCCGTACAACCAAGGTAAGGCAGAAGATGCATCTCTGAACGCACAGTACGGCGAACTTTGAGCAGATGGGCTACAGCACAGAAGACCACCCCCGGGCGCCACTCCTTTCAGCTAAGAACGGGAAACTGAGGCCCAATTTGCCCAAGCTCATCAAAATTTGGGACAGTAGAAAGATTGGAAAAACGTTGCCCTGGTCTGATGAGTCTCGATTTCTGCTGCGACATTCGGATGGTAGGCTCAGAATTTGGCGTAAACCCAACATGAAAGCATGGATCCATCCTGCCTTGTATCAACGGTTCAGGCTGGTGGGGGGTGGTGTCATGGTGGGGGGGAATATTTTTCTTGGCACTCTTTGGGGCCCCATGGTACCAATTGAGCATCGTTGCAAACGCCACAGCCTACCTGATATTGTTGCTGACCATGTCCATCCTTTAAATGACCCACAATGTACCCAACATCTGATGGCTACTTTCAGCAGGATAATGTCCCAAAGTAAATAAAGCTGGAATCATCTCAGACTGGTTTCTTGAACATGAAAATTTGGTTTCACTGTACTCAAATGGCCTCCACAGTCACCAGATCTCAATCCAATAGAGCTTTTTTGGATGTGGGGGAACGGGAGATTCGCATCATGGATGTGCAGCCGACAAATCTGCGGCAACTGTGTGATGCCAACATGTCAATAAAGGACCAAAATCTCTGAGGAATGCTTTCCAGCACCTTGTTGAATCTATGCCACGAAGAATTGAGGAGTTCGAAGGCAAAAGTGGGTCCATTTCCCTTACTAGCATGGTGTACCTAATAAAAGTGGCCGGTGAGTATATATTTTATATATATATATATATATCTAATATATGCCGCAAACCCTGCCAAATGCACCAGGCTCACATTGTGGGTTTTTTTAGAAATGTTTTTTTGTACAGAACTATACGTTGTATTTGGAATATATTGCTTTTAATCTATATAGGGAGGAAGGGATGCCTCCATTTTGGTTTCCTGCAACCCACCCACTTTTCACAGGCTGTTAAATGAGTGCAGCTTGCAAGGTTGGTGTTTTTTTATTTTCTTTCTCTCTGGATAATGGAGGTCGTTTGACCCAGTGAGAGGCCTGAGTTTGGCTCTATTGAGAGGTAAAGATAGCGTGGGACCACCCGACCTGACATCACCTTGTAAGTTCGTGGGTGGCTTAAGCATTTTTTGATCAAAAACATGTGAACTAAGAATCTCAAAGTTTTTTCACACAACAGAGACACATGACCTTTACAGAGGCTGTATTACACTTCTGCCCTCCATTCAGCACTTTCGGGGTGTCTAGTGCTTGCAAAAGTACTACTCATCTTTAATATTGTTTGTAGTCAATCCAGAACCAAATTTTGAACATTTTTTGTATTCACACTTATTAAAAGAAATACTCATATCCCAAGGGAATGTTAGAAGCACACCTCGTTTCTTTTTAAATACATGGCCGTGGACACAGAGACATAGGGCCTTATGTATGAGAACGGTCTGGGTCTAAAATTCACTTTGTTGCCCATAGCAACTGATCAGCGCTCATGGCAACCAATCAGAGCCCAAAAAACCGATCAAGCGCCCCCTCTTCTTTTCCCGAGCACTTTTTGAAATGAAAGGGGCCCTCTATTGGGTTGGGAGGGCTCTGATTGGTTTTTTGAGCTTTGGTTGTTAAGGGCTCTGATTGTTTTTTAGGCCCCGATGGTTGCTATGGAAACAAAGTGAATTTTTGCCTTAGGCCCTTTACACACGGGGGTTTTTTGGGCCCCGCCCGCAGCCCAAACCCCATCTAACCTCGCGCAAACCGCACTCCCGACACCGGGGGCGGGGGATGGTTTCGGCACGGTTGGGGCGCGGGTTGCGGAGATGTTTTGCCCCCATGCAAATTAATAGGCAGGAATTGACAGGAGAGTTCTCGCACACGCGCGTCCGTGGCGTGTGAATATTAACGCGGTTTCCCACAGGAAACCATCTTAATAAACTGGGCGCGATTTGGCCGCGGTTTTGGCCACGGACACCGCGTCGGAACCCGCAGCCATAACCGCGGCCAAATCCGTCGTGTGAACAGGGCCTTAGACAGTTTTCATACATGTGGCCCTTATGTATGAAAACTGTCTAGAAGTAAGACTATGTTGTCCATAACAACCAGAGCTCATAGCAACCAATCAGAGCTCAGCTTTTAATGTTCCAGAGCACGATATGAAATGAAAGCGGAGCTCTGATTGGTTGCTATGCGCTCCCATTGGTTGCTATGGGTAACATAGTCTTACTTTTAGATAGTTTTCATACATAAGGCCCTTCGTCCTGCTTCTCTCTCTTCTTTGCCGGGTATCTGGAGGAATCTCTGATGTGATGAATTAATTATTCTATACCTGCAGCATCTTCTCTGTTTCTTAGACAAAATATTAAGCAGATTCTACAACAGGAATCCAACTCCCCACACCAGAGATCCCTGATGGAGAAGGCACAGAAGCAAGACGTACGCTCCCGCACATTGACGAAGATGGACAGAGCTTTAGTAATACTTCTACTTCAATAAACTACCGGATCCCGGAGCATATTTTCCAAAAATTTGTGACAACTGTACAAATTTCACTTAGTTTTGTGTCAACTGTACATTACCAATTTCCTTGTCAAGGGGGTGTGAAAACACAGTCTCCTGCAGTCCAACCACTGCCGACATTGTCAGACTATGTGGACCAGGCATCCTCAAACTGCGGCCCTCCAGCTGTTGGGAAACTACAACTCCCATCATGCATTTATATAATCTACAACAGTGGACATGATGGGAGTTGCAGTTTCCGAACAGCTGGAGAGCCGCAGTTTGAGGATGCCTGATGTAGAAACACCTCCAAACGACAAAGGGCAGAGGCGATTCCCACTTGTCAATTTATTCATACATTTCCAAAGCGAACAACAGAGGAACAGCACAAATAACTAAGAAAAGATGGCCCAGAAGTGTAAGGGTCAGTGACCAGACTTCCTTAATCACGTCTGATATATAATACCTTATTTTGAGGCGTCGAGGAAGGAGAAAACGGTTTATACATAATGTGATTCTGTGTAATGTGCAAACGTGAATAAAAATAGAATACACCACATAATTCCAAAAACCATTACTAAAATTTAACCAGTAGCAAAATGTTTAGCCCAAAACGCCGGAGGTGTAACATGAAGCATTAACGGGGTGATCCCATCTCAGATATTTATCAATAAGATAAGTGTGGGTCCCACTCTGGGACCCACACTTATCTTGAGAATGGGCCCCCAAAAGGCTCCATGCAGAACAGATAGGCTGCCAGGGCCATCTTTTCCATTGGGCACACTAGGCAGTTGCCCGGGGGCCCCACAAATATAGGGGCCCCAAAAATAGTGTATGTATGTCACAGGAATACAAGAAACCCTGAATCCCTTGCTTGGCTTTGCTTAATTAACTGTTTGTGTGTTTTTAGGATGAGCAAACAATTAAAAACCATGGTGGAGAAGGGAGCCAAAGGCTCCCTGACCAGTCAAATAGCCTTGTAGGCTGCCTGTGTCCAGATATAAGTGGCATGATAATAAGGGTGTGCATGAGGGAGGCTCAAAGTATGGCTAAGTGTGATGTCATGTATTTGGGCAGGGACCACTGAAGTGCTATGCCCAGGGGCCCATAATTCTGTCAAGACAGCTCTGTAGGCTGCACCTGAACGGTACGGTCTGTTCAACTCCCAATGCAATGAATTAAGAGTGCCCTGCAAGTACGACTGCCTCACAGTTCTGCACGGAAACTTTTGGGTACCCATTTTTAAGACAGGTGCTGGTTCTAAAGGTGGGACCGCTACCTATCAGGCATTTATATTATATCCTACTGATATGCCATAAATGTCTGAGATAGGAAAACCACTAAGTACTAGAGCAAAATCTATGCAAGGCCCCCTGGGTACCACATACTAATTACAATACTAGCATCATCTTCAGCAGCAGATGGGTACTTGGATCTCCTCAGTCAGAAAGGCTTGGGGGTAATCTCTGCACCTCACACATCCACATTTCTGCAGAAATAGGCAGCCCTCAGAGCATTCACACATTTATAGCACGTATAATAGCATGCAGATGAGTATTACAGATGAAGAGTGACAACGCTGCACGTTCTGTTTTAATGGTTTATTATCTATGTTACATTATTAATAACAGTACAGTCAGCCTCTCCCAAAAAGCAGCACTAAGGTTGGAAGTATACAGATAAAAATACATTCAGCGTCAAAAGTACAGTCGTCAATCTGATCATACGTTGTCATAGCGACTGTACAATTTCCTGAAGAATAACGACACACAGGCTAGGGCTACAGCCACCTATCACACCCCTTTGTGTACGTTAAAAATTATCTTGCATCTTATCCACTCTGATGAGACAAAATGAAGGTATTGGCCCAAAGCCTGAGGCTGCACTACTGAGGTTCTGATGACAACAAAAAACAAATTGGTGACAGATTCCTTTTAAGCAGGAATTGCATTTGCCTGGGTAGGTATTCCTACATTCAACAAGTTCATGTGTCATGGCTAATTAAAAGAGTAATTCTATAAGAAATGAAATACTGCTCAAGATTTATTATGTCTAAAAAAAAATGAAGTTTTAAAACAGTGTAAAATGTTTACTCAAACAAAATTCTATTAACAAGCCAAGCGAGTGTACCATTATCTCCAACTTTAATACCCGCAATTTTTCTATGGTACCAACAAAATCTATGGCGGCTGATTTAGGCTATGTTCACACATGTAATTACGCCCCGCAATTACGCCGTGTGGCCGGGGGCGGGAGCGGGGGGCCGGCACCTCGCCGGCCCATTGACTTGCATTACCAGCGCGCGTATACGCCGCTGGTAATTCACATGTCACTTATCTCCCTGCCCGGCGGATTCGCCGAGCAGGGAGAGGAGACGTAATCCATAGTTCTCTATGAGAACTGTGGATTACCGTAATGAATGGGCCGTTTTCAGCCGGTAATTTGCGCACTTCGGGGCGTAATTACAGACCGAAATACGGCCCATTTTAAGCCGTGTGAACATAGCCTTACTCCCAAGCGTTTTAAGATCCTCTTTAAAAGCAAAAAAACTACTGAGCCTTGCTCAGAGATGGTTGATCAAGCAACCACCGGGGCCTCGTGTACGAAAACGGTCTAGGTGTCAGACAGTCTTTGCTGCCTATAGCAACCAATGCGGGCCCATAGCAATCAATCAGAGCTCAAAGCAACCAATCAGAGCACCCCATTCATTTTATATAGTGCTCTGAAAAGATGTAAGGCGCGCTCTGATTGGTTGTTATGGGCTCCGATTGGTTGCTATTGGCCCTGATTGGTATCGGTCGCCATGGGTAACAAAGACAGTCGTACTGCTAGACCGTGTTCATACATGAGGCTCCAGATGTCTATAAAGTGGCTGATAAAAGTTTTTAGTGGGTTTTCTATAAGATTGCATTGGTTATTGCATTATGTAACCTGCATTGTTTTATGCATTTTTTAGGACCCGCATTTGGTTTGCATTGTTTTAGGTCATGATACAGACAGAGCCGGCTGCATTGTGAGGTAAATCGTATAGGAAGGTAATGGTGAAGCGAACATCAGAGAGTATCGCCTCCTGCTGGATCATTGAGAAGCATCATGCTGCTGGGAGCCATTACATGGCCGTGTAAATACTTGTTCTTCTGTCGATGATGAAGGAAGAACAAAGCACGGCTTTGTGCCCACTGAAATCTATGGGCATCCATGATGGCCATCAATTTATTCAGTCCTGACATCTTTCTCTAGCTACCAAGGGGATTGCACCTGTGAACCAGCAGTGTATTAGCTCCTCCTGCCCAAATACAGGTTGGTTTTCTTAAAACAGCCCCTCAATAAAGGCCTGTGGCCATTCCTGACATGCCTGTTTTAGCAAATAATTCGGGCTCATCTCTCCTAACATCTCTATGTTGTGCCGGTCCTCTGTTATATGCCTCCTACAAATTCATTACAATCTGTCAGAGGGGCGTTACCAACCGGGGAGAGGCGGGGTTGTCCCTGCAGTCTGACATTTTCAATCAGTGCTGTCAGTCAGTCAGTTAACGCCCCTCTGAAAACAGCAATGGTAACACCCATCTGACAGATTCAGTGAAACGTTTTTAGGAGGAAATATTATAGGTTCACAAGGCGGCGAATTATGAGCGTATTCCTCCCTCAAAAGAAATAACAAACAATCCCTTGTTGCTCATCATCCTTGTTGCTCAGACGATGCTGATTTTACTCGCTTATAGTCTGAGCTTGAAGTCAATTCTTTAAGGTATTTTACACGCCGCCCATTACTGTGTATAGGAGGCAGAAAATCTTGGACATTCAGCGTCGTTCGCTAGGATATGTCATCATTGTCGGATAGGTGACCTTTCAGAATAGAGAGGTTTCGGGACTCGTTTAGGATTTAGGTGCAGGCACCAGATTTGGGACCCGCACCTACCAGACACTGATGGCATGGGTTAGCGATATATCATTAATGTCTGTAGTGAGACAACCACTTTAAGGGGCCGTTTACACAGCACAGGACAAATACCTGTCGGTTTATCCGACCGATATTTGTCCTGTTTTCATGCCATGCACACGGCCGCAGGAGGACAGCTTTTCTCTGCGGTTAGAGAGCTATGAATTACACCCATCTTCCACGACGTGCAATACCCGTCTTCCCTGGCCTACAATACGCACGCATTGTACACCGGGAGAAAGAAGCAACATGTCAATTCTTCCTGGCGTTTACACACCGTGGATAATACAAGTCAATGGGGCCGGCCCCCCGCACTTTAGAAGTACGCATTGGCCATGCGCCGAAATATGCCGTTTTGGATCTGAAAAACGCGTCCAAAAGCGCTGCGTAGATCGCATCCAAAACACATCCAATACGCAGGTGCCTGTTTGGATGTGTTTTGGCTGCAGCAAGATTGTACCCTATAGTTTTAAATAGGGCGTCTGCTGCGTCTTTGGAATCGAGAATTGACATGACAATTCTTTGAACGGATCCGAAAGACGCATCAGAAAGACGCAAGTAAACACGCATCGGCGATCACTTGTCTGAACACGATGCGTGTTTTACATTGAAAGCAATGTACAATCACACTGCACATTGTTAGGTGCGTGTATGGGTCTGTTTACATGGCAATGGACAAATACCGGACGGTTTATCTGACCGGTATTTGTCCAGTTTTTGTGCCGTGCACACGGCCGCGGGGGGGAAAACTTTTCTCCGTGATGAGCGGAAAAAAGCCCTCCCCCTTCACATTCACTTGCACATATTCCGTCCGAAAACCGGACTGAAGAATGTGCATGTTGAATGTTTTCCGCGCGACCAGCGGGCAGAAAAACCGTGCAGTGGGGACTGCTGCACAGGTTTTCCATAGGAGCCCGTTATGCTCGTTTGCGGCCGGTATTCAGACGGTCTGAAAAACGGTCCGCAAACCCGTGCCGTGGGGACATGGCCTTAGGGTCTGAAACACTGATTTGAACACGCATCTAAAACCGGATCCAGCACGCCGTGTGAACATAGCCTTACAGTGTGTACGACACGACTCCAAGCTGTCAGCTTATTCAGAGATTTCTAGGAGGGATAACAGAGGAACAGCACAATTCAGAACAGATGCTTCAGAATCGTTATTTCATGGAGAACATAAGTATTTAGTAAAAGAGCCAGGTCAGGTGAGAGAGCCTGTCCGCAAAGAAATGGGCTATACATTTCAGCAGCATCACCATTGCTATTAAGAAGCCGGATGAGCCGAATATTATACATAGGGGCAGACATATCAAAACTGGTGGAAAGAAATAGTTGCCTCACCTCCCTATGTGTTGCTATGGGCAACTACTCCATTTTTGGCGATTTTCCCTCTTGTAATTAGGTGTATGATCACCAGAAGCTGAAATTGCCTTCACCCATGCAGACTATTACAGTTCTTTGGATAAAAGGTTATAAGGCACTGGGAAATTTTAGGCAGCTGCATCAGTAAACACACCCTAGAATATTAGCTGATGTTGGTGAAACCATTTTCCGTGTGAAAAAAGATCAATCTAAGTGGAGCTCCCCTTTAAGTTTCCTGATGAGGACAATGTGGCTGGCTCTGTCTGTAGGACTGTGGTGAGTCCAGTTCTACAGATATTGCTTTGTGGATATGTAAAATCATCTGCATTGTATGTGAATAGGGAAAGGGGAAAACACACAGGCGAGTGGTGATCACTGCCTATAGCTGAGCGCTGACCATCAGCTGCAGCATGTCATGGAAGTTCTGGAACACGGTCCGGCACAGCTTTTCAGCATCGGTCTCAGGACTGGACTTCCAGGCAGTACAGGCTACAACAATCCTGGAAAAGGACATACCATTAAAATATAAAAAAAAAAAAAAAAATCACATCATGAAATGCCAACGGTCTGTCCAGAAGTGCAGCGGTTACCAAAAATGATAGAGGACTAAACTAATATAAATATAATGAAAATTAAGTACAGCATTTTGCTGGATCACAACCTCCACCCTAGATGTCCACCATATATGTGGCGTCACTTCCTCACTCTTCCTGGGCAGGCAGTGGGTGGTTCTATAACAGTGATTTGCATATCAGTTCCATATTCACAGCTCTTCTAATTGCACTGATATGAGAGCAGGAGATGTAATATATAGTGCAAAGGGCTTCAGAGCTCAATGAAAATCAAAAGTGATAACTTTCCTTTGTTGGTTAGATATAACACACTCTGTTCTCAAGCTGCTGTATGTTCTCGTGGCGTAAATCCCTGCTCTCTGTCTAGTCAGAAAGGGAGAGCAGGACGGTAACCAGAGAATCCTGTGTGCACTCAGAGCAGATAAAATCTCTCTTATCTCCTGTTAAGGGAAAAATAAAAAAAAAGGAATGTATTTGGAAAAAGACTTCATTTACCTTTCCCTACATGTTGAAAGCTAATGCTGGTCAGACCATGAAGTTTTGGCTTTTAAAAGGGGTTGACCAGGGGGAAAAAAAAACAAAAAATGAAAGCCTTAAGTGACTCTTAAGGCTTTCTCAGGAACAAAAGCCAAACTCTTAGACCACTGATGTCCTAGGCAGGACTTTGACCTGTCTCCTGTGTGTGGAGACACAGAACTACTGAGCTGCATGAAACCCAAAGACAATTTAATGAAAGTACACTGCAAAAGTGCCTAACTCTGGGAGACATATTACTTATAAAAATTTTTTATCACACTACAAAGATTAGCTTTCAACATGTAGGGAACAGTGGATGAAGACTTTTTCCAAATACATTGCTTTGTTTATTTTGCTTTGTTGGAGATGAGAGTTTTTATCTGCCTTTGGTGTGCACAGGTTTCTCTGGTTACCTTCCTGCTCTCCTCCCCTTCTCTCTGTCTGCTATTTGTCTTACCTGACAGCAGGGAGTGACATCACCATAGGTCAGCACACAGGCCACCAGCAGCTTGAGAACAGAGGTATCTTTAACAAACAAAGGAGACTAATTACTTGTTTACTTTGAGCTCTGAAGCTTTCTGCTCTATAGATAAGATCTCCTACTCTCATGTCCATGCAATTAGAAGAGCTGGGAGTTATGGAGCTGCTAATCACTGCTAAAGAACCACCCACAGCCTGACCAGGAAGAGACAAGATACATAACCCCAACGCTGCTTTTGGCTCTAAAACAGTGTGGTGACATAACCCTTTTAAGGAAATTCTGAATAAATGGAGGGTATTTTCTGGTCAGGATCCTCATCCACCAGCTGGAGTGGTAAACGGTAACAAAGAGTATCTCTCACTCTGATGGACCCGTCTTGTCCTACAGTATACACATAACACACTGATTTTAAGGGGCACGGTGTAATACTTCATTTCCCCAGTGGTGGAGCTGCACGGAAATGTTATCAGTTACTACCTAGTTTCCCCAGATTACAGAAGTAAGAATTATCCAAGGAAGAAAACCCATTAAAGACGGCTTGGACAAGTTCCTACCCACATCATAGAAACATAGCTTAGACCAAGCTATGTGTGGCATAGAAGGATCTGAGAGCTCAGCGGTCATTCATGGGGCAGGCACGCCCAGCTGTTTGCCTTACTGACACTAGAACAACAAACCAGAAAGTGTTGCACTAATTTTGAGCAAAAATTTGGCAGCCCATAGGAAAATTGATCCCATTTTCCTGCAGGCTGCCGATTGGTCATCCAAAATTCAGGTTGTGTCCAATCCGAAATGCAATATTACCCCTGGACAAGCCCTATAATTGCCTCCTACATGTGAAGCACCCAAAATCCTTTAGAAATTGAGAAGTCAGAAATAGTGTAGAAAGTTGAGAACATACCTATCGTCTCGGATTCTATAGAAAAAGCCATAACCATCGTGTATCATGGGAACTACCGCTCCACTGATCCGTGTGTAGCCGACAAGACTTGTGGAAAGGACAAAGTTGCCGCCGCCTCCACTGCGGTCAAATGAAGGAAATACAGAATATGGAGTATTAGATGGATAACCTCAGCACATAATGTATGCATGCATCTCATTATTTTTTTAACTATTAACATCGGTCATCACTTTGTAGAACATGAGGTTTAAAAATCTGTAAGAATTTTTACTTGCAACGCAATACCTCAGCACATGGGATGCTAATCATGTGAATCATGCCCAAGAGCAAAACAGAGCATAAAATATCCTAACAATATCATAAGGCGCCGCCGTGTAGTGGAAAGACTTAGGCTAAGTCCACAGGGTATGGTTTTTTCGTCGGATTTTCAGACGGTTTGCAGACCTGAAAACCGACAAATCAACCATCCCCATATACTTTAATAGAAAACCCATTCGGCAGTCCGGTTTCCTGGCGGAAGGAATGCTAATCAGTGGTTAAGGGGGACGGGTGGTATGAAGCAGCTTGGGAGCCTTGGATCTCCTACTGGACCTCATTAATGTCATAGGATTCATGTTCTATCTTCTTTTTCAACCCATCCCCCTGTTTTGTCCCTATATGGCCCTGTTCACACGACGGATTTGAACGAGGTTATGGCCGTGGGTGGCGACGCGGTTTCCGCGGCCAAAACCACGTCCAAATCGCGCCCACTTTATTAACATGGTTTCCTATGGGAAACCGCGTTAATAATCACACGCCGCGCATGTTTGAGAACTCTCCTGTCAATTCTTGACAGGGAGTCCTCAGCGCGGCGGCCGCGCGGTGTTGCCACAGGTGTCGCCGTGGCTGGCGGCGCGGTTTTCCCCCTGCCTACTAATTTGCATGGGGTTTCCCCCTGCCTACTAATTTACATGGGGGCAAACCCGTGCAAGCCGCGCCCCACTTGCGCCGCGACCACGGCCAGCGCCCGTGCTGCAAACCCGCGCGAGGACGAGGTTTGGCCGCGGGAACCACGGCCAAACCCGTCGTGTGAACGAGGCCTATGTCTGTAGTCTTTTGTACTATTTGTCCTGTCTTCTTTTTTCTGAGCTGCTGCCGTTAAGGGTTAGTGTATTAGTTTCTCTAAAATGAAGTTTTGCATACTACTGAGTGTAATCCTGTTCTATATGTGGTTCTCTCTCTAATGCAATGCGGATTCTTATCGGTTAATAAGATATCAGTAATGACTGCTGATTTGTATCATTGCTTGATTCAGATGTTATGATTGTCAACTATGCATGATTCACAATCTCCTTTTTTCTTTATGTATAATGTTTATTTCAAAAATCTTCTAATAAAAAAAATAATAATATAAAAAAAAAAAAAAGGGACGAATGAATTTGCAAACCACGGACGGAACCGTCCCCCAAAACCACTGAAAAGACTATAACCAGTATTTTATCACTGCCATGTGGCCATAGCCTTAGTGCAGGTTATCTTATCCACTCTGCATGGCATATCGTGAGGTTACATTAAGGGGATGTTCACACTGTTTTGGAACTGTTGGTAGACACGTGTTTGGATTTGTGTTTTGAACCCTAAGGCCGTGTTCACACGGCTTAAAATGGCGTGTATTTCGGTCCGTAATTACGCGCCAAAGTGCGCCAATTACGGGTCGAAAATGGCCCATTCTTACGGTAATTCACAGTTCTCATAGAGAACTTGGATTACGTCTCCTCTCCCGCCGGCGAATCGCCGGCGGGGAGATAATTGACTGTGAATTATAGTGGCGTTTACACGCCGTGGCAATTCAAGTCAATGGGCCGGCGAAGTGCGGCCCCCCCTCACTCCCCGCTCCCCCCCCCCCCGTCCACACGGCGTAATTGCGGGGCGTAATTACGTCCCGCAATTAAGCGTGGAACATGGCCTAAGGCCGGTTACACGACGGCTTATTCCCGACGGATGTGTGAGCCGTATTGAGCCGTGAATAAGGGGCGGGACGGGGACGGGGCCGGAGCGCGGCGTGGGCGCCGCTCCCGGCCCCATAGATAATGCATTGTTTACGGCGCGTCCGCGACGTAAATAATGTGCATGTCACTTTCTCCCCCCACAGCGGATTCGCCGAGCGGGGAGGAGCGACGGAATCCACTGTTCTCTATGAGAGCAGTGGATTACCGTAATGACAGGGACGGATTGGCGCCGTATTGAAGCGCAAATCCGGCGCGGAGTACGACGCCAATCCGTGCCCAAATAAGCCGTGTGAACACGGCCTAAACGGACCAAAACTCGCATCTAACAATGTGCAGTGTGATTTACATTGCTTTCAATGTAAAACGTGCAACGGCGTTCAGAGGACTGATCGCCAATACGTGTTTACTTGCCTCTTTCTGATGCGTCTCTTGGATCCGTTCAAAGAATTGACATATCAGTTCTTGATCCAAAAGATCTGCTGCAGCCAAAACGCACCTGTGTGTTGGATGCGTTTTGGATCTAACTGAAACAGAGCTTTTGGATGTCCTGTGAGCATAACCTAACAGTGCATGAAAATCTACTAGCAGCTTCAAAGCCACAGTCAGATCAAATATTGACATAAACCTCCCCATTGAATCTACAGCCCATAGTGCTACAGCCCAGTCCAATAACAATACCATAATCACCTCTTTGTAAAAGCTGGGTCATTATAGAGTTCGGGCACAGCAAGTCCCTGCTCTTTTGCAATGAGGAGAAGGCCCAGGAGATGGCGGTCAAAGCCTGCGAGTATATGGAAATACAGAAACTTTATAATCCTCATATGTATTATCAGCATCAGAAAATCAAGTTCCATCAACATGGGGAGGAAGAAACGACAGCACAATGTTAGACTATGGTTATCTCAACACAGTGCTCCCTCAAGCGGCCTCAGAATCCAACATGGCATACAATGGTCTTTCCTGGGACATTGTATCTTGACACTATACTCAGCGTACAATGTCCCAGACACTGCTGATCTGCAGCTCATGTGATTATAAAAAGATCCAACCAATTATCATGAACATTTTACTTGTAAAACCTTTGAATTAGTGAGGTGCATGCAGTGATTGGTGTCTAGTAGCGCCTCTCTACAGTACAGTACTCCATGTCCTGTACTGCTCTTGCATGTATTAGTGAGGTGCATGCAGTGATTGGCGGTCTAGTAGCGCCTCTCTACAGTACAGTGCGGTACTACATGTCCTGTACTGCTCTTACATGTATTAGTGAGGTGCATGTAGTGATTGGTGGTCTATAGTACCTCTTTACAGTGCAGTGCGGTACTACATGTCCTGTACTGCTCTTACATGTATTAGTACCATGCATGCAGCAATTGGCAGTCTATAGCACCTCTCTACAGTGCAGTGCGGTAATACATATCCTGTACTGCTCTTACATGTATTAGTGCAGTGCATGCAATGACTGGTGGACTATAGCACTTCTCTACAGTACAGTACGGTACTACATGTCCTGTACTGCTCTTACATGTATAAGAGAGGTGCATGCAATGATTGGCGGTCTATAGCTCCTCTCTACAGTACAGTGTGGTACTACATGTCCTGTACTGCTCTTACATGTATTAGTGAGGTGCATGCAGTGACAGACGGTCTATAGCGCCTCTCTACAGTACAGTGCGGTACTACATGGCCTGTACTGCTTTAACATGTATTAGTGAAGTGCATTCAGTGACTGACAGTCTAACAGCGCCTCTTTTCAGTACAATGTTGTACTACAGGTCCTCTTACACATCGATAGCATATACTTACTACATGGCTGAAATAGTAATACCCCTTTAAGTTTTACTGCAGTCCTGGGAATTAGTTCAGTCTGCAATGAGGCCCTTGGATCAGATAAGGTTGTGCACCACTGGTCCAGGGACACATCTGGTTGAAAGAAGAACGGTAACTCCCAGGTATCAAGGTGTTGATGCATTTCCAGGAGGAGTAACAGAGTTCTTAGACACTCCCTATGACATTGTCATTTCAGACATCAGGAGAGCCACATACACATTGTAACCCTCCTGCAAATCCAGGCTGGAAATCTATCCAGAGTGCTGTAATGTGCTTGCATTTACCTTTGCCGTTCTGGCATTCATTCATCAACTTGTTGTGTTTTGCAAATGCCTTGAGCATCAGGTCTTGTCGCTGAGCTTTCTGCAGATATACAAGTTTGAAGAATTCAACTCAATAATTATATTTCTCTCATAACATGTGTAAAAGTGATAGCTTAAAGGATTTTCCAGGATCCTTGGGATCTGATCGGTGAGGGTCCCAGCAACTCCCCAATGATCAGCCGAATGTACGATCTACAAGCGCCGCGTCTGTATCAATATTTATCAGGCACAAGTCTGTACGTTAGGTTGTGGCTCAGACCACTCAGCTGATAAGGACTGTGAGCTGCATAACCAGATCTACAGAGTTGTTCCTAGCAAACAAGACACCTGCCCCTTTATTTTGATTGACCAGCCAGAGTGCCTGGAGTCTCACCCTCTTCAAATTAATATTAATGTCCTAACACTGGGAAGCTAAATCCTGCTGGTAAGACACAGCAAGTAGTGACCACATCAGCCCAGCCACTGCTAAAGCAAAGAGAGGTGGTCGGTAACTAGAGAAGCTTGTGTAAACAAGCAGGAGACAAGAACTGCTCTAACTCTGAAATGAAGCAAAATCAGAACAGCAATGTATTTGGTAATAGTCTTTATTTATCTTTGCCTATGTGTTTAAAGTAAATCAATGTGGTAAGAAAACCCCTTATTATGTCGATAATAAGTCAGAACCTACAGTAGAAGCAGGATCCAGCATGGACCGGCACCAGTTCACAGCTTCCATTGTGCAAGGCCTCATGGTTTCTGTGCGACCGTGATAGAACGTCCTTGTTGTGGCCGTTTCATAACAGCAACCGGGGCTAGGAAGAAAACAGACCAGGTAGATTTTTTTTTATTACATTTACCTTTTTTATAATAAATGCAGTTTACGGTATAAACATGATTGATGGTACACTGGTCATAGTTGCCACATTTCTGGGAAGATCAACAGGTGACACCTATTGGAATTTTTAGGGTGAAGGTTCTTAATGAATTTGGAGGCCTGGACTTAATGGAACAAATGTGCCCGATTTCCCTGCAGGATTTACATTCTTTCCAAGATCAGTATATTATTTAAGAAGAACATATTGAACATCTACAGATTTACAACCCAGGTTTTACCAGATACAAATTAGAACAGACATGATGGACAAAGTGCAATGGTTAATAGAACGAGTTCGTAGGACATAATACTTGCCATGTATAATAAGAGGCATGGACTCACAGATTTTATATTATCGCTATATAAAGCATTGGTGCGGCCTCACTTGGAATATGCTGCTCAGTTTATAGAAAGGATGTAATGGAGCTAGAGAGAGTGCAAAGACGAGCAACCAAACTAATAAGGGGAATGGAGCATCTTAGTTATGAGGAGAGGTTAGTAGAATTGAAGTTATTTAGTCTTGAGAAAAGACGGCTCCGGGGGGGACATGATTAATTTATATAAAGAATTTAAATGGTCCCTACTAAAAGTATGGGGAAAGGACAAGGGGTCATTCCCTTCATCTGAAGAAAAAAAGGATTATATCTACAGATGAGAAAAGCCTTCTTCACCATGAGAACTGTGAATCTGTAGAATAGTCGCCTGAGGAGCTGGTCACAGCAGGAGCAGGTGAGGATTTTAGGAAAGGCTTAAATAACTACTTACTACTAAATAATATAAAACTTCTGGATCCAGTCTGATGGCAATTTAGGGATCAGGAATGAAATCTTCCTTAGGGCAGATTGGCTCTTGTCTTATAGGAAAGCGCTTAAACACTTCCTATCCCCCTCCCTTCATCCAGATTTTCCCCCACCCTGAACTGAACTTTATGTACATATGTCTTTTGTCAACCGTGCTAAGTATGTAACTATGATGACGATCCCCCTGACTGGTGATGAGAAAGATCTCCATCACCTCCTGCAAGAGAAAGAGAAAAAAAAAAAATAAAAAAACTAAAAAACACACAGCAGATCATGTCTACCTCCAACAGACACTAAGGCCATGTTCACACGGCTTAACTGCGGGACGTAATTACGCCCCGCAATTACGCCGTGTGGACGGGGGCGGGGCGGGAGCGGGGGGCCGGCACTTCGCCGGCCCATTGACTTGCATTCACATGTCAATTATCTCCCCCCGCAGCGGATTCGCCGAGCAGGGAGAGGAGACGTAATCCATAGTTCTCTATGAGAACTGTGGATTACCGTAATGACAGGGACGTTTTCAGCCCGTAATTTGCGCACTCCGGCGCGTAATTACGGACCGAATTACGGCCCATTTTAAGCCGTGTGAACATGGCCTAAGCCAAAAACGGATTAGCTCAGTGTCTGCAGCTGGTATGTAAGATGTTGGGAGACGCTTTCACTTTTGTTTGCTTAGTGTCGCCTCCTAGCAGTAGCAGCCTTTACCCACTGTTTTCCTTGTCCACAAATGATACAAGTGAGAAAGAGTCCTTACTCAGATCCGTAAGTGGAAAGATAGAAAAAAAATTACTGCTCATAATTTCAAAAATATTAAGAAAGGTTTTTTTACATTTATTTTGGGGGGGGGGGGGAGGAGGGAGAGTAAACTATATTCTGAAAAAGCAACAAAAAAAATCATCAAGGATTTGTGGTTACAAAAATTCACTGCAAACAAAAAACAAACAAACCCCTATTCTTAAATATCACTTTTATTAGATCCATTAAAACTTATAAATTGTGATATAAAAAAGTGGCAAAAACTATCGCAATGATATACTATCCCTACTATACCCTTAACTAGTCAGGTTAACATCCCGAAAAAGGACGGCCCAAAATTCGATTACTTACCCTAGAAACCATCTAATCTGCCCCTGTCACGACTATAATAGATCAAAAATGAGGATATTATATAACTCAGATTTCGATCAAGACAGCGGCAGAAAGCTTATGTAAAGGGAACATAGACAGCGAAAAAAAGCACACAATAATAATGAGTATATAGGGTATATATGAGTTATATAATATCCTCATTTTTGATCTATTATAGTCGTGACAGGGGCAGATTAGATGGTTTCTAGGGCAAGTCATCAAATTTTGGGCCGTCCTTTTCGGGACGTTAACCTGACTAGTTAAGGGTATAGTAGGGATAGTATATCATTGTGATAGTTTTTGCCACTTTTTTATATCACAATTTATAAGTTTTAATGGATCTAATAAAAGGTAAACCATATTCTGACCAGCAGAATGAAGTAATTTATACAACAACACAGATAGTTTTTTTTACTCAGTACATATATGGTACCATTAAAAAAGTAAAAAAAAAAATTTACAAAATAAAAAAATAAAATCAAAACCTCTTACGACTATGCAGATACAGAAAAATAAAAAAGTATGGCTCTTGGAAGGTGGGAAAAGGAAACAATCACGATGTAAACAAAAATCCCTGCAGCAGGAGGGGGTTAAAGTGTAGGCTTACCTTTTAACCTATGGGGTTTTATGGTATTGAAGGTGTTCAATTTGAAGGTTTGTTCGCAAGTTGAATTTGTATGTAAGTCGGAACAGGTAGATTTATCAAATGTAACTCAGGAACAAAAAGGTTTGTTTTTAAGTTTTGGATAGTGCAGGGAAGGGTTTTTACATTAGTTTTGCTGTCTGTGCCCCTGTTATGAAGATTTCACCTCATGTGCTGCTGCGGCATGCTGGAAGTTGTCATTCCACAGCTACTCTCTGCTGTGGAACATGGAACTACAAGTGCCAACATGTCCCATAAATATCAGTTTGTAACTAGGGGACAGATGTAAGTTGGAGCGGTGTAAGTCAGGGACTGCCTGTACTTTTGTATTATCACCATGTAAAAAGGGCTTAAAGAATTGACGTGTGAGCGCTTACATCATGCACCGAAAATATTTGCGTTAAATCATTGTTGTCTGAATGCCGTCACCGCCGATTTTAAATTGAAGTCAAAGGAATGCGTTCTAAAGTTGGTTCTCCATCATTTTGATGCTTTTTCAGGGTTGGATAACGCACCTAATCTGCCCCAAAAAAAACATTGCGTGAACATACTCTTAGGTGAGGGGGTTTCCTATCCTGCATTCTCATCCTTTGGCAGTTTTAGAAAGCAACCACAAAAAGCGTCTCTCACTCTGGAGGACCCATCCTGCAATACGCAGACCACCCATTGACTTAAAAACACATTGTGTAATGCTTAATTTCTCTTGCTGTGGGGCTTCAAGAAATTTGAACACCTACCCCAAGATTGCTGAAGGCCCCGGCCGAAGGACATCCTGCAATCAGCTTAGTGACAAAAGACCCCTTCTAACAAGTAGAGAGCATGCACGCTGGAGAACCATTTTCAAAGGTTGCACAGACTGTGCTGCAATAAATAGCAAGGTGGCATGAAGTCCTGGGAACATTTTAACCCTTACCGTCCATGAAGCTTGTAAAATGCCAGCTGAAGAGAGAGCTGGATAAAGGTGTCTGGGTGAAGCTTCTTCTTCTTCACAAGCGACTTCCCAAAAGACGTAAAGGCGTAATTGACCACCTGTATATCAGCAGCCTGGGAACATGAAGGGGGTAAGAGCTGAAAGCCAACACACATGGAGAGGCATATATCATTGTAATACACATGAGCGGAGTATTTTCACTGATGGCTCTGTGATCTTCTGATGGAAGAATATAATTTAGGCCCCATTCCCATCACTTTTCTTGCCTGTATCCATTGGGATACCTTAAAAAATGTATCCTGATGGATACCACGGTGGGGCCATGTCAGGGCCGCAGAAGTCTGTAAGGCAAACATAGACAGAATTGGACTACGTTTGTCCTAGTTACTGTATGTATACGCTTTGTGCATGGGACACGGAGCAATAAATGTGATCTGAATGAGGCCTTATGAGGTCAGACGTAAAACCATGGTATAAAAATCACAAAATTCGGTCTCAAAATGTAGCAGTAATGAGGCAGAAGATTTTTTCAAACCGTTTCTGCTACACACAACACCCAGTCTCAGACAATAGCCATCCATTAGGATAAGGAACTGTATATAGCAATGTTATACAGTGCCAAGTAAAAGGGTAACAATGTTTCGAACTTTTGCCTATCAGGCTCCATATCTCACCATCTACTACAGCTTTGTACATGAGGCTACCATTACTTTATAGACAATCATCTTGCTTATCTTATACATAAATTTGACCTGCAAGTATTTAGCATCTGCTTAGTTCTGCAGATTCTTTCCTGTAACTGCATTGTTACCATTTTGCTCCTAAAAATCTAGACTTTAATTTTTATTATTTTGTAAATTCACCTTTGGCTTTCAGCTCTGCCTGAATCCTTCTGGGTTCTGAATCAGATTGAAGCATATCTTGACTAAAATCTGATCCCCGGTCTCTTCTACACGTTCTCAATGTTAGTGCAGACTGGACTTGGATACAAATACAGCTTTTTCTTCAACTACAGCGACAAGCATTGGATTGGGTTGATGTCTGGGGACTGTGGAGGCCAATACAGCAGCTCTACTTCATTGTCATTGAACCCTTCCTTCTCCAACCTTGAGGTCTGCTTCAGGTCGTTGTCCTGCTGGACACTATATCGTCCTTTTCATACCCATAGTACTGGAGTGTATGCAGTAACTCATCTTGTAGGACACTCACATATAGCTCAGCATTGAGGTCAACATCGATCCTGGTCAAGTATCCAACACCTTTGGCTGTGAAACATCCCCATATCCTCAGGCTTCCTCCACCGAACCAGACAGTTTCTTCAATTATTCGATTCGTTCGCCCCCTTTGTCCTCGATTCTTCCAAACCCATTCGCCCCCATCAGAGCCCGGTCGATTGACTTTCATCTCTTCGCTCCAAATCACCTGTTTCCAATCTTCCATTCTTCTTACTTTACTGTAAACTCTTTGTCGACGCTTTTTAGGATGAGATTGAAGTCGCGGCTTCTTCCCCTTTTTTCGGGCCATCATTCCATTCCTGTGTAATGTGTGTTGCCCGGTGCTTGCATGGACGTCTCGGATCTCACCCTTACGAAGCCTACGAGCCGCCTCCACGGCTGTGTCTGTAGCGTTAGAACTGATCGACCTTGTGATGAGCGACTTGTTGACTCTGATATTTCCCCTGGACGTCACCTCTTTGCTTTGAATGAATGGACGGACTTCATTCCATATTCTTCCCGCTGTCAGGGTCTCACATGATGCAGTTTGGTTATTTTCTTGGCTGAGAGACGCTCGATGAGCTGGATGATGCTGCTTCTCTTTTCTTGGGAAATCTTCTTCATGGCTGCTCGAACCAGTGACCTTTCACTTGGGAATCAACTAATAACACACTGAGCTATCAGGGAATGTGAGAACAGTGTAGTAACAAGAAGGAAAAGATTGTTCCAACAACAGGAGCAAAAGAGTAACAATGCAGTTACATGATAAGAATCTGTAGAACTAAGCAGATGTTAAAGAGATTCAGGTCAAAGTTATGTACAAGATCGCCAAGATGATTGTCTATAAAATGATGGTAGTCTCACGGTCACGGCTGTAGTGGATGGTGAGATCTGGAGCCTGAAAGTCACAAGTTTAAAACATTGTTACCCTTTTGCTTGGCACTATATATATATATATACACACATGCATGGGGGGTTGTAAAAGTCTTCTTAACCCTTGAATGTATTTTATTGATATTTCATGTGATAGAGCAACACAAAGCAGTAAGTATTTTCAAGGTGTAAAAAATTTTTGGCCAAATTAAAAAACTGAAAAGTGTGATGTGGACATATATACAGCCCCTGAATCAATACTTTGTAGGACCACCTTTATCTGCAATGACAGCTGCAGTCTGCTGGGGGATGTCTCTACCAGCTTTACATATCTAGAGGCTGGAATTTTTGCCCATTCTTCTTTACAGAATAGCTTGAGCTCAGTCAGATTGGTTGGTGAATGTTTGTGAACAGCAAATGAGATTTAGGCCTGGACTGTGACTGGGCCATTGTAACACAGGAATATGCTTTGCTGCAAACCTTTCCATTTTATCTGACTGTTGACATATGCTTTAACCCCTTATCGACAATGGATGTATGAGTACGTCCTAATGCCGGTAAGGGGCTACGTAGCATATTTTTTGGTCATTTCACGTTCCCTAAAAATTGGAATAAATTTAATCAAAAATGTGCATGTATTCCAAACTGCCAGCAATGAAAAGTACACATCAGCCCAAAAAACATGCCCCTCACTGACGTCCTAGGTACAAGAAAGTTATTGGTCGCAGAAAATTGCGCTGCGGCGCAGATTTCAAAATTCGAAAACATTTGAAATTTTTTTATGGTACCAAAACATAATGGAAACTGTACATCTTTGGTATTGGTGGATGTGTATCAACCTGTAGAATACATATAACATATAATTTTTTCCTGAAAATTGAACGCAGTAAAAGCAAAACACTCGCAAACATGGTGCAACACCTTAGCACAACAGGCTGAGCTGGATGGACATCTTGTCTTTTTTTGGCCATACAAACTATGAAACTAAGTATGGTTTTTTACATTTTTCCCCACTTAAAATATTTTTGCGGTTCCCCATTATATTCTATAGTGCGGGGAATAACACCATTAGAAAGTCCATCTTGTCCCGCAAAATAAAAGCCCTCCTATGTCAATGTAGGTGGAAAGATAAAAAAAAGTTATGGCTCCGGAAGACGGGAAGGAAAAAACGAACGTGAGGAAAAAAAAAAAAAATAGGCCTCAGCGATGTTGTTAATAAAAAACGAATTGATTTAAAAAATGAAAAACCCTTCCCTTGTAGCTTTGGCTTGTGTTTAGGGTTGTTGTCCTGCTGGGAGGTGAAACTACGCCCCAGTCTCAAGCCTTCTGCAGCCTCTGACAAGTTTTCCTTCAGGATTGTCCTGTATTTAGTTCCATCCATCTTCTCAAACTTTGAGCAGCTTCCCAGTTCCTGCTGAAGCAAAGCCTCCCCCCAGCATGATGCTGCCACCACCCTGCTTCCCGGTGGGGATGGTGTGTTCAGGGTGATGTGCAGTGTTGGCTTTTCTCCATACATGCGGCGACATGTATGAACGGGCTTTACGCCTGTTTTTTTGCGTATTCTGCGCCTCCCAGCCCGAATCCCGCTGTCGGACGCGGGGATGCAGTGGTAGGCGCAGAGTTCGCCACTTACAGCTGCGGCCCGCATGAAGGGGCGGGCACTGGGCGCGGGGTAGGCATTCCGGGGCGGGACGGGGCCGCGTGGGAAACCGAGGCATGTAGGGTGGCGAGTGGGCAAAGCGAGGCGCAGTGCAGCTCCGACAGGCAACCTGGTTTTAATTTTGGTCTATAATGCTCCGGCAGAGGCGAAGTGAAGCAGGATCGGAGCTTGCGAGGACGCGGATAGAAGATCGCGACCAGAAATCTCGCGCTCCGCCCCGTGCAGCAGGAGTATGATTTGGCAAAAACCGCCTTTATAAAGGCGGAAAACATGTCAAGAAAAGAGCTGAACGTAAAAAATAAAAAAATATTAAAAAAAAATCACTTTCCAAAACTCTAGAACGGCGCAATATCAAGAATTATGATATTGTAAATTGCTGGGAAATTTACAGTAATTCAAATTCTGAAACCTTTTCCCTAAATTGTCAGCATAAACCGGCCAATCAGAATAGGAGCGACAGTGAACCATTAAAAACCTATGGGAAAGGATTGACCAATCAAAAATCCACGGGGGACATTTAAAAAATACAGTAAAAATGGTGAAAAAAGCTGATTGGCTGAGCAAAGCGGGGGCTTGGCTACCGGCCAATCAGAATAGGAGCGACAAAGACCCATTAAAATCCTAGGGGAAAAGTTTGACCAATCAAACCCAAGGCGGGACAGTTCAAAAAAAAAAATCAGTAAAAAGTACCAGAAAAATGGAGCGAAAAATTCCTAGGAGCTACCCCGGGGGGCCCCCTTTCCTTTTTCCCAGGCCAAAATCAAAAAAGACGCGTTGGCTCTAATTTACCTCACCACATTCCCCATAGTCTATGGAAGATGGGCGCTCTGAAATCTCGGCGCTCAGCGCCGTGCGGCATAAGTATTAATAAAAAAAATTTTTTTTTTTAAAATGTAAAAACATTATCAGAAAAGGCAAAAACCTTCTTTAAAAATAAAGCAGTTAAAATCCCAAACAACGCGTTTTTGTCGCGAGACCGGCGCTACATAGGGAATTGCAATAGAGAGAATTGCCGGGAAATACAGTAATTCAAATTGTTTAGCTTTCTCATTGGTCGGCATAAACCAGCCAATCAGAATAGGAGGACAATGTCCCTTTATACCCTTTATGGAGAAAAATTGACCAATCATATTCAAAGGCGGGGGACAGTTCAAAATACATAAAAATGCAGAAACAAAAAAGCTGATTGGTTGAAGCGGGGGGCTCGACCAGCTTAGCCAATCAGAGCGCGAGCTACTTTCTCATAGAGTTCTATGGGGAAAAAGAATTCTGAGCGCGCTCTGTGATTGGCTAAGTTAAAAGGGGCGCCGTATTGGACCAATGGGAGAGGCGAGCGACGCTCCTTGGGTTTTTTCTAATGCAATCAGAAATCAAACTGTACTTGGCCGAAATCAAATTATAACACTATAGAAGTTGGTCCCATGTGTATATAAAACGAATAATAATATGGGGGTAACGAAAAAAAAAAAAAAACAATAAAAATCATGTTTATTTTCTTTTTTTTCGTTGCACCCATACTTTTGATCCTTGGTAATGAAAATAAAAGAAAATAAACATGATTTTTATTGATTATTTTTTTTTCGTTACCCCCATATTAGTTTTCGTTTTATATACACATCGGGACAACTTCTATAGTGTTATAATTTGATTTCGGCCAGGGTACAGTTTTATTTCAGATTGCATTAGAAAACCCATAGGAGCGTCGCTCGCTCTCCCATTGGTCCAAATAACGGCGCCTCTTTTAACTTAGGCCCGACATAAATCAGGCGCAGATTCCGCCGGAAAACTGGCGGAAAGGTGCGCTCCGACCCGGCGAGATTCATACATGTGGCCGATAGTGTTTAGCAGTTAGGTCTCATCTGACCTTCTTCCATATTCTTGCAGTGTCCCCTACGGAGCTTTCTTCAAACGGGACTTCTTATGGCTTTCTTCTTGCCACTCTTCCATAGAGGTCAGCTTTGTGGAGCACACGATTAATAGTTGTCCTGTGCTCAGATTCTCCCACCTGAGCTGTGGATCTCTGCAGCTTCTCTAGAGTTACCCTGGGCCTCTTTGCTGCTTCTCTAATTAGTGCTCTCCTTGTCTGGGCTGTCAGTTTAGGTGGACAGCCATGTCTCGGTAGGTTAGCAGTTGTCCAACTCTTTCCCTTTTGGGATGATGGATTGAACAGTGCTCTGTGACATGTTCAGAGTTTAGGCTATTTTTTTTAAACCTAACCGTGCAATACACTTTGACACAACTTTATCCCTGAGCTTCCGGTGTGTTCTTTGGTCTTCATGATGCTGTTGCTTCACCAATGTTCTCTAACAAACCTCTGCGGTCGTCACCAAACAGCTTTAGTTAAAATAAATTACATACAGATGTGCTCTATTAAGGCGACTTTCAAATGCAATTGAATTTTATTTAGTGGTATTCGAGTACAGGGAGCCGAACACATATGAACGCCACACTTTCCAGGAGTCCGGGACTCTTGACCAATCCCAGCACCATCCCCCGATGTCACGCCTCATTAAAGCCTTTGTGCCTAACTAGGAGGTGTTTGTAAGTCGGGGGTTCATTACTCGGGGACTGCCTGTACAGGAGTTTTTAAAAATGAAAAACCCTTTGTTTTCTATTGATCCCCACTGGTAAATGCTACAAGACTAGCTCCATATACCTGAGTAAAATACTGGGCTTTGGCCAAAGCAATGTCGTTTATTATTTTCTCATCCACAGTGAAGACCAGCTCTTCAGGATCCGGCAGCTGACGAACAATGGTCGAGCCCTGAAAATAAAAGGAGGGAAATATAAAGACACTGGGGCAGATTTATCACTACTGTCTTGGTTGTTGCCTATAGCAACCGATCAATCAGAGCTCAGCTTTCATTTCACATAGTGATCTGGAAAAAGGAAAGCTGAACTGTGGTTGATATGGGCAACACAGACAGTTTTGATCAATGTGCCCTAATGTATGGAGCAGGCATTCCCAATTAGGGTATAACGAGTGGTTACGTACCTTCCAGCGCCCCTCACAGGCTACGACGTTCTGATCAATATAGTCACATAATGCCACAAGCACCATGGCGTCATACGGCGCATGCTGGAAAACACACAGAATGCGATTAGAGCCGGAAACCAGACGCCCTAAATTCTCACTGCAAACACATTGATGGGACAAAAAAAGATGGCCGCTCAGATGTTCACGTTTCCAACATGGACTTATTTCCTATGACAATTTAGGGCCCGTTTACACGTCATTTTATCCGACCAGTATTTGTCCGGTTTTTGTGCTGTGCACACGGCCGCGGTAGGACGGCTTTCCTCCGCGACTAGCCCTCCCCCTTCACATTCACTTGTTCATATTCCATCCGAAAACCGGACGGAAGAATGAACATGTTCTATGTTTTTCGGCCCCCGGCGGTCTGAAAAACTGCCAGGCGGAAAACCCGTGAAGTGGGGACTGCTGCGCGGGTTTTCCATAGCGGCCTGTGTAAAAGTTTGCGCCCGTCTTTTCAGACTGTCTGAAAAACCAGCTGCAAACCGGTGCCGTAGGGACGAGGCCTTACACTCAGGAACGGGGAGGAAAATCACTAAATCTTATTTTCCTCTCCATGTCTATTTCCCAGAGTCTATAGTTGTGGGATAATCAAGTGTAACTGACCAATACCTGCTTTTTGTATGTAGTACGACAATTACACGCATTTGGAAATCAAAGATAAATTACATGCAATTTTGCAGATGGTTAATGCTGCCATATCTCAGAGCAAAATGTGAAAGTGGGGTATACGTGGTTATATGATAGAGGAGAGAAGCTGAGCGCTGTGATATATAGGGTTATATGATAGAGGGAGAGAAGCTGAGCTCTGTGATATATAGGGTTATATGATAGAGGGAGAGGAGCTGAGTCCTGTGATAATATAGGGTTATATGAAAAGAGGAAGAGAAGCTGAGCTCTGTGATATAAAAGGGTTACATGATGAGAGAGAAGCTATGTGATATATAGGGTTATATTATAGAGGGAGAGGAGCTGAGCTCTGTGATATATAGGGTTAAAATGATAGAGGAGAGAAGCGGAGCTCTATGATATAAAAGGGTTATATGATAGAGTAGAGAATGTACTGAGCTCTGTGAAAAATAGTAATAAATATGAGAAGAGAAGCTAAGCTCTATAGAGAAATTATGGGGTTACATGATAGAGGATGAGAAGCTGAGCCTCTGTGATAAATAGGGTTATATGATAGAGAAGAGAAGCAGAGCTCTAGGATATATATAGGGTTATATGATAGAGAAGAGAAGCTGAGCTCTATGATATATAGGGTTACATGATAGAGGAGAGAAGCTGAGCTCTGGGATATATAGTGTTATATGATAGAGGAGAGAAGCTGAGCTCTATGATATATAGGGTTACATGATAGAGGAGAGAAGCTGAGCTCTATGATATATAGGGTTATATGATAGAGAAGAGAAGCTGAGCTCTGTGATATATAGGGTTATATGATAGAGGAGCTGAGCTCTGTGATATATAGAATTATATGATAGAGGGAGAGAAGCTGAGCTCTGTGATATAATAGGGTTATATGATAGAGAAGAGAAGCTGAGCTCGTGTATGATATATAAGATGAGGGATTACATGAATAGAGGGAGAGAAGCTGAGCTCTGGGATAGATATATATATAATAGAGGGAGAGAAGCTGAGCTCTGTGATATATAGGGTTATATGATAGAGAAGAGAAGATGAGCTCTATGATATATAGGGTTACATGATAGAGGAGAGAAGCTGAGCTCTGTGATATATATGTGTTATATATAACCCTATATATCACAGAGCTCAGCCTGTCTCCCTTTGTCACACCCTGCTCTCAGATAGAGAAGCATAAACCACCAAACAGGTTGACTTAAAGCCATTTTTTGTACGCCCTTTGTGTATGGTGCTTCTCAACAAAAATAAAGAACTCACACATAAGCAACTTTATTAATCGGGTTTTAGAAAAATATTTGGGTTCTGCATTGAAGGGGTTGTTCATGGATACGATTCCCAAGCCATAAAATTAAATAAAAAAAAAATACACGCGACCAAATTGAAAAGTCCCAAAAATTTTGGTACAAACAATCCACCATCCCATAAACCAGCAGAAAAGCTGTTTTTTAGATCCCGGGACAGAATTAATAATTCTCCATTTAAGTCTATGGAGATATAGAAACAGCTGGACACACCGACATTAAAAGATTTTTCCCAGGTTATGGACACTAAAGATTCTACTTACATCACAATTGGAGCAAAACACACCGTTACGCAATAAGATGAAGTTGTAGGATTTGTCACCCCAGCGTATAGTTGGGTCTCCAGCCACGGCCACTTTTGTAATCTGTATGAAAGGAAAAATAGAAAATTCTAAAAATATATTTTGAGAATAGTGACCAAAGCCAAAGTCATTACTTACTCAAACCCCAAAAAGTAACCCCCCTTCGCCTGATAGAAACTCTGACTGCTGTTCCTAGTACACTGGCCTAAAGGCTAAAGTGCATGGAAGCTGGGACGGGGTACACAATGGTTGTCAATAAGCTTGTTCCAAAACTATTACACAGAAATATCAAAAAAGGAATTTTTTATGAAGAGGACACTACTGACAGAACGTATGCGTTATACTAGTTCATAGGCTGATGGGGTGGCGCATGTCACAGGGGTGCTCACACTCCGCCCCTGCCCTAGGACCAACATAGTGCATCAATTTTCACAGAAGTGTTATATTTTACAGATAAAGTTATTTAAAATGCACTACTGATAAAATCAAGTTTTTATGTTAAAAATATTTTTTAACAATTTTTTTTATGATTTCGTTAAAATTTTCCAATGCCATTATCTATACTGAGAAAAAATCCTGAAATTTTACATTTCTCCGCTGACTGCGATTACATCTCCGTTCTTCTAGATTGAACTCTTAATTAAAGAATTAGTTAATGAATGAACTAAGGAATTAGGGTATGTTCACACCACACGGCTTATTGCAGAGCGTATAGCACGTGATACCAAATGCTATGAATTACCGTAATTGCAGTGCGCATTTCGCCTCGTATTAAGCGCAATATGCGCCGAAATCCGCGTGCAATTATGCTTCAAAATAAGCCGTGTGAACATACCCTAAATCTCCATTTCTCGTCAATATCATTGAGGGACACAGCACCTTGGGTATAGGCCCTTGCCCACGAAGCTGAAACCAGACCTGTTGGCTCCATCTGAATGAGATATATCCCCCCTACAGATGCCAGGCTACTCAGTTTTAGCCTAGTGTCCATAGGAGGCAGATGCTTCTCCGCAGGTCTGTTGCATTTTTTATATTTTAGTTTGCTTCTTTCCCTTTTCTTTCAGGAGGTGATGGAGCCTCTGGTTCTCACCTATCAGAGTGTCCGCACGTGTATTTTCACCGTGACGATGAAGAGGCCTAGTGGGAACAGCCCTTTAAACCCAGAACGAGCAGAGACTAAGGGCGACATGTATGATTTTTGGTGCCCAGGCGCCATTTTTTTTGCGCTCATTAGTCGTGTAGAATGCGCCTGAATCTACGAACCTGTTCTACTGTGGGTCATAGATTTAGCACTTTCTAGCTACAAAGCGAGACTTTAGACTCAGGTAAACCACTTTTAAAGTGCTCTACCTGTTCCAGCATTAATGTGCCTGGATTTGCCGTACTGAAGCTATAAATGTGTAGCTTTGTACAGATCTAGTGCGTCACACCCCCCGATCTCAGGCGCATTACAAAGTGCCGTGGGTGCTCTGTGAGGCGCCTGATATTGGAGCGCACCTGGTTAAAAATAGAGCGCATGGCGCTAGTTCTTGGGCTGAAAAGACGCCAGACTTCTGGCGCAGCCCCGTTCATACATGTCGCCCTATTTGAATAAATTACAAGTTATACTGAATTTAGTTATAATTAATTATTACACAGTATTTTCATACTGACAGGTTCCCTTCAAGTTTTTCTCTGATATTCAAAGTTGAATTTCTAATTTCATAGACTCTTGTTAACAGGGAGCAGTGTATTGTGGGAGCTCAAATAACATGCATACAGATCTAAGCAGTTTGCTCACATGACTACCAGTAGTTGGCGCTACACTGCAGACTGTTGTTCCATATGAGAACTATGGACTACGCCTCCTCTCCCCGCTCGTACAATCATGCGGGGAGACACCCGGTTCAATTGCGGGGCTCACTGTACACCCCACAATTAAGCCGAGTGAACTTACCCTAAATACAATAAACCAAAAATATTTACAAACATTTTCAAATTGTTATTTTATGCCCTGACAGCGGAATAATAATAAAAACCGGATCATAACATGTCAAGGTGAATGCAAGAAAAACTTCCCTAAAAGATATTTTCACGATAGAATCTGATTTAATTTTTGGTGCTAAATCAACGGCTTTAAAAATAGCTATACTACATCTTATGTGAATAAAGCTTAAATGTTATAATGTATTACAGATTAAGATTTCTTAAAGGTAAAAGGTTAAAAAAAAAAAAAAAAAAAAATGCACAAAGCCATGAACTAGCCCTGGGGAAAGTACGCACCCTATCTTGCGTTCCTTTATAACCAATGATGAAAAGTATAGATATTGTGTAGCTGTGATATTATAGATCGGTTGTAAAAGCGAGCAGCGACAGCTGTTATCATACACAGATATGTCTCCAATCTAGGTGAATATACCACGGCCTTAAAGGGAACCTGTCACATAGGTTATGCCCTCCTTGCTGAGGACAGCACAAGCTAGTGACAGACCTGCTGTTTCCAGCGCTGTGTCCCTTAGGGCTTGTTCACATAGCGTCTTTGGATATGATTTTGGGTCCGTGTTGGACCCGAAAATCGCATACAAAAACATCGTGTTGATCGGATCCAACATGCAGCTGCGTGTTTGGATGCGTGTTTGGCTGCAGCAGGATCACACCCTATAGTTTATTATAGGGCTCCTGCTGGGTCTTTCGCTCCAAGAATTGACAAGTCAATTCTTGGACCGGATCCGAAAGACGGACCAGACAGACGCAATGTAAACATGAATGGGTGATCACTCGTGTGAATTCCAACCAAAGTCCACCTCATTCTACTTAATGTGCTTCTGATTAGGTGATCACCTGAACCAAATCTTATTTAATGAAGGAAAGTATAAAAAACACTGCTGTGGTCTTCCCAATCCTCTTGCAATAGGACAAGCTGGATGGCAAAACAAGTGCTAGGAATAGGCCAAAAGGAATTTGAATGAAAAAATCATGGTCAGTCCACCAAATATTGATTTCTGAACGCTTCCTGACTTAAAACATTAGTCTTACTGTTTCTAAATATGAACTTGTTTTCTTTGCATTATTTGAGGTCTGACAGCTCTGCTGCTTCTTTATTATTTTGAAGATTCCTCATTTACTGCAAATAAATACAACATTTTTTGCTTTGAATTTAAATTTTTTGGATTTGAAGTTTATATAATAAAATAACTACCGTATATATTCGAGCATAAGCAGAGTTTTTCAGCACAAAAAATGTGCTGATAAATGCGACCTCGGCTTATACTCGAGTCACTGTCGACATTCGGGCGCTGTGATGGCCCGGGCACCGGCAGGGACACTTCAGTTATATGCGACTCCTCAGGAAGCGCATATAACTGATTGCCGAGAACAGCTGACAGCGTCCGGGCGATGCGGTGGCCCAGGCGCTGTCAGCGATCTCTTCACCTGTATGCGACTCCTCCGGAGCGCATGCAGGTGAAGAGATACCACTGCGGAGCAGAGAGCGAGTGCTCCGCAGTGGACTCCGGACGGCCACAAACTCGCGGCCGTCCGGAATTTCCGGCACAGGCAGCGTGTGTCATCACGCTGCGTGCGCGGCCTGATGACATCACCCACCTGTGCCGAGGAGAGCGCGCGGGAGGGCGGACAGCGAGGAGGTGGAGCAGCGGGGTTCAAGGTAAGTGGTTGTTTTTTTGTTTTAAAACCCTGCCCATACATGCCTATACCTGCTAGGGGGACCTATAGCCTGCCTATACCTGCCCATACCTGCTAGGGGGACCTATAGCCTGCCCATACCTGCCTATAGCCTGCCCATACCTGCTAGGGGGACCTATAGCCTGCCTATACTTGCCCATACCTGCCTATAGCCTGCCCATACCTGCTAGGGGGACCTATACCTGCCTATACCCTGCTGAGCAGGACCTATTCCTGCCTATACCTGCTAGGGGGACCTATACCTACCTATACCCTGCCTATACCTGCTAGGGGGACCTATACCTACCTATACCCTGCCTATACCTGCCTAGGAGGACCTATACCTGCCTATGGGGACCTATACCCTGCCTATACCTGCCTAGGGGGACCAATACCTGCCTATACCGACCTATACCCTGCCTATGAGGACCTATACCTGCCTATGAGGACCTATACCTGCCTAGGGGGGACCTATACCTGCCTATAACCTGCGTAGGGGGACCAATCTCTGCCTATCCCCGCCTATAATGACATATACCTGCCTCTACCCTGCCTATGAGGACCTATACCTGCCTATAATCTGCCTATGGGGGCAATTACCTGCCTATAGCCTGCCTAGGGGGACTTATAGCTGCCTATACCAGCCTATGGGGGACATTAAACTGCCTATACATGCCTATAACCTGCCCATGGGGGACATTAAACTGCCTATACCAGCCTATATCTGTCTATGGGGGACATTAAACTGCCTATAACTGCCTATGGGGGACATTAAACTGCCTATGTAATTTTATTGGTATCTGTTTTTATTTTTAAAATTCACCAGTAGCCGATGCTTTTTCCATCCTAGGCTTATACTCGAGTCAATAAGCTTTCCCTTTTTTTTGCGGCAAAAGTAGATGCCTCGGCTTATACTCGGGTCGGCTTATACTCGAGTATATACGGTATGTACATTTTTCTCCCAAAATTTACCATTGAAGAGAACAATCAGAGAAACTGAAAATTTTGCAGTGGTCTCAATTTTTTCCAGAGCTGTGTATGTATGTATGTATGCATGTATATACACCACAACACACACACACACACACACACACACACACACACACACACAATATATGTATATATACACACAAACACACACACTACAGGTATATATACACACAGATTATATATGCATACATATATATATGTGTGTGTGTGTGTATGTGTATATGTAATATATATAATATGTATATATAATACACAGAAACTGCAGGTATATACACACATACTATATATATGTGTATTCCTGGAAGGCTGGTTGGGAGTTGCTGTGCTGCCTATAATAACTGTAAGTGAATTTTTTTTTTTTCTTATAAAAAAAAAAAAAAAAAAGGATGACAAATTTTACTTAAGTGATGTTTTCAGGATTACCTGGCTATAATCTTCAGGAGATCCAGGGGGACAGTCTTCATCAATAGACACAACAAACAGACTGCTCTGAATCCACTCCAGATGGGATAAATTCTTTGGGTCAAGGCTAATGAGGTGATCACGAGACTACAAAAAACCACAGTGATGGTGTGATGGTAAAAAAAAAACAGTGGCACAATCAGAAAGAAACTTACGAGCCGAGCAGAAGAAATAAACCAACCAGGGCCCAGCGCGTTCGTTCCTCTGTGGTCAATGCAGACAGGCCCAGACCATCCCGGCTGCTTTGGCAAATGTTTTGGATGTATGAAAGTTGCCTAAAAGAAAACGAATTAATAAATTAGAAACTTATGCAATAGCCGTCCCGTTCCTGATGCAGTGATTTTTGTCGATGACATTTGCTTTTAGTCTGGTTTTCTTCCAAAGAGCCATATTATGGTGAGAATGGAAGAAAAGAACAAAAAAAAAAAAATTCGGTTTTGTTTTTATGCAGCTTACTGTGCTTTATAGATGACGTTATCTTTATTCTGTGGGTCAGTACCGTTCTAGCCATATCAAATATGTACATTGTAAAATAAACAATTTTTTATTTTTATTTTTTTTACAAAATTTGCTTTGCAGGTCATACCATTTTATTTTTTTGTTGGCAGAGTGGTGTGGGGGCTTGATTTTAGCAGGGTATGCTGCAGGTTTATATTGATACCATTTTGTGGGCCATGAGTATATTTTGATCACTTTACACTCCAATATTTTTGTGGAGGTAGAAAAAGATAAAAAATAAAATAAAATTTGGGCATTGGGTATTTTTTTTTTCAAGCAATCACCACACAGGACGAATAAGATTATATTTTAATAGATCAGATTTTTTATGACATGACAATGCCAGTTATGTTTATTTCTTTATATGATTTATAGGGGAAAATAGGTGTGTTCTGATTTATTTTTTTTTAAACTTATTGTTTTTACTTAAAGTGAATCTGTCAGGTGGTTTATGCTGCCCTATCGGAGAGCAGGATGTGATAGAGGGAGAGAAGCTGAGCTCTGTAATATATAGTGTTATATGAGAGAGGGGAGAAGCTGAGCTCTGCGAAATATAGGGTTACATGATAGAGGAGAGGAGGGGAGCTCTGTGATATATAGGGTTATATGATAGAGGAGAGAAGCTGAGCTCTGTGATATATAGGGTTATATGATAGAGGAAAGGAGCTCAGCTCTGTAATATGTAGGGTTATGTATTCATACTTCTGCTAATTACTCTAGATTAAATAAATATCCTGCTCTGAGGTCCAGAGAAGCTTGGGAGCTAAAGTAAATAGTAGTAATTAGTGTCTCTTGTCTTAAAGATCAGATAACACACAAGCTCTCAGGCTGCCAGCAGTTCTGTGCAGTGACCTATGTGATGATGTCACTCCCTGCTACTAGATAAGACAAGCAGCAGGGGAGAACAAGCAAAGAGGTCGGTCACTAGAGAAACCTGAGAGCCCTCAGAAGGTGATAAAATCATTTGTAGCTCCTCAACAAAAAAAACAAAGCAATATATTTGGAAATCATCTTCATTGAATGTTCCCTAATTGTTGAAAGTTAATCTTGCTAGTGAGTCAACCCTTTTAAAGGGTTTTATTAGAGGATTTTTTTTATTCATGTATTTAACATAAAAAAAAATTAACCTTGATATTTCTAGAGGAGAGAGAATCTGATCCTCGTGAACAGCATCAAAGGTGAAGATCCGTCCTCTGCACATGGCGATCAGGTGAGATGGACTACTGCCTTCGGATTCTGAATAAGATTAAAAACAACAAAAATGCATTATACACCCGATTCTACACCATGACGTGGAACATCACACTTTGGACAATTCTATAGCATAAAAGGATCCCCCAATGTTTAGTCCCACAGTTACTCCATGGCAGCCATTATAGCGGACAGGAATGTGGGCTATACTACTTTTTTCTACATATAGGCCTACTGCATAGGTACAAAACAGGTACACAAGCAGAATTTTTAATACATATCTATAAGAAAATTATACAATTTTCTATTATATACATAATGAATAAAAACATTATAAAGTAGACAACCCCTTTAAGCTAAACAAATAGCGTTCCCCACTGCCAGGACCCCATCGCAATCAGCCATAATGTGGAGGAAACAAGCGTTCAATTTATCTGCAGAGCCTCCACAGGATGGATGAAGCATTACACAGTGACCACTGGTCTGTGTACTGGATGTGCTGTGTGCTGCAGAACTCTCTTCTCTTGAAAATAGATGAGGGCCTGAAACTTATAATTATGAAATTTTCTAAATTAGACAACCTGTTTATCACTACAACTTTTATTTGTGTTCTAGCAGCTCCAGCAAAGGTTGTGAACCTGAAGGGCAGGACTCCTGGGCAGCAAATCTGTTAAAGGAAGATGTCCCGTGAAGAAGGGCCTGGTCTATAAGCCCCTCCATGGATCCCCCTCTATGAGCCAAAACTGAGATTCGCTCTGAAAGGTGGATGGAAACCAGCTTCCATTAGGTTGTTCTAATTCATGAATGGTTATTCATCTGAATGGCCATTATGTAATATCACATGTATCCTGTAGTGGAAACGCTTGCCTGGCTATGCCTTCTCCAATAAATCAGCTGTGTCCCGAGGATGCCTGGAGCAGACTTCAGGGCTATCGTATTTTAAAGAGAGTTGTTTCTGGTGAGAGTACCTCTTTAACCACTTAAGCCGAACGCCTGAAAAGTAGTTAATGACCAGAACATTTTTTTTAGTTTTTGCGTTTCAACAGTTGTAACTTTTTTATTTTTTCAATGACGCAGTTGGAAGAGGCCTCGTTTTATTGAACGAAATTGTACTTTTTTTGGGGGGAAAAGTTTAATTCCTTTATAAAAAATTGCAGAAAATTTTTTTTCAATTTTTTTAATTTTTTTTTTTTTTTTTTTTTAAAACATTTTCATTTCACATTAATAAATTGTTGATTAATTCACAGGTTATTACGGGTTTTGGGATAAACCAAAAATGGTTGGTTTTTTTTGTGTTTAATATAGCACAATTTTTTTTTTATTAAAAAATTTATTTTTTTTTTTATTTTTTTTTTTAAAAATTTTTTTTGACCCCCTTTTGTTGTTTTTTCCTTTTTTTTTTTTTTAAAACCCATGAAGGAGAACTGGTTACTTTTAAGGCTAAAAAATAGAAATTGGGGGTTAGGCTGAACAGGCAGTATCAGGACAGCCCCATTACCCGACACAGGTGTTAAAAACACTCTGGGGGTACTCTAGGGTTCCGGGCTGGGGCTGTGCAGGGTTTTTCCCGGGGGTCTGTCGGGTAAAAAGGGTTTCGTCACCCCACAAAACAGGGGAAACCCTTTGATTGCGCTGTTTGACGATCCCTGCAATCAAAGGGTTAAAGCACCGGGGAGCGGGGGTTTTTTCCCCCGCCCCCGGTGATTGCAAAGCTTTGTGGGGTTAGGGCTGTGTAGTACAAACCCCCGCCTCAGCGCTTTTTGCAGTGCGGGGGGCCAAATTCCCCAATTCTGAAGCGAGCCCAAAAACATGCTGTAGACACCCTGAAAAGCCCCCCGAATAGATGGTGGGAGGTCTTAAGAAGTTTTTAAAGAATTTTCTTTTGGTGGAGTACCTCTTAAAAAAGGAACCTTTCATACGGGGAGCGCCTTTAAAAGGGAGTACGTTAAAAGAAATTCTCTTCGGGCCGGTTGCAATCCACTAATTTGAATAGGAGGGGGCGGGGTAGCGCAATTAAAAAAAAATTTTGCCCATACGGTTTTTTCCCCCCCGTTTTCCAAAAAATACGGGGCCCAAAAATGCAAAAGCTGTATATTCCCAACCCCTTTTTCCCGTGGATTTATTTTTTAGATTTTTAAAAAACATTCAACGTACGGGGGGGGGACCCGGGGTTTTTTTCGTAACCTGCAAAAAAATCTTTGGTCTGCCCCCAGTCCAAAAGGTCATCGGCATTTGGGGCGGATTTTTTTGCATTTGCTGTTAAAAAGGGCTAATTTCCCCCAAAAACCGGGGAGCTTAAACCGCTAAAGGGGGGGTCCCGAATTCATGGTGACGTTAAAAAGCACCCCCCCACCCCTTTTTCAATGCTTTTAGAAATTCACATAATGGCAGAATCAGTTTTGGGGGAGCGGGTGCATGAATCGCGAAAGGGGGGCTTGGGAATTAAGTAGATCCTTTTTTTAGCACAACGCTGCAAACTGCCCGATTTAAAATAAAAGCTTTTCCACGGCTTATTTCGAACGTATTTATGTGGTTTTCGATGTAAATACATTCCAAAAAAGGTTTTCAAACAGTTTAAATAATCCCTTAGGCCGTTCACACGGCTTAAAATGAAGGGGATTTTTCAGTCCCTAATACCGCCGAAAGTCCAAATTAGGGTGGAATACGCCCCGTCATTACTAATCCCATTTTCATAAGAAAAATGGTTTAAAAGTCTCCCCTCCCGCTGGGGGGGGAAAACCAGGCGGGAATAATGACATTCACTTTTTTAGGGGCATATTTGCGCCAAGCAGTGATTTTCATGGGGGGCCCACAGGTGCCGACCCCCGCTCCCCCCCCCGCTCCCCCCCCGGCCCAGGGAAAAGCGGGGGGATAAAAACGTCCCCAATTAAAGCCGTGTAAAAAAGCCGTGTGGGCCTATTTGGAATGATTTCCCCGGGCGGTTCCATCCCATTCATTATTTTGTGGGGAATTCCGGGAAATAATTTACATGACATTGGTTTTGCGGGCCGGGATTGCGGCCGCAAAATTTTTTTTTCCGGAACGGGGAATAAGTGTCGTTGAACGACGACCGTATTTCTTTAAATCAAGTAAAAAAAACCAGTTTACTTGTTTTTAAATGATTTTGCAACGGATTTCGGGGCCCTAAATACGGCTGCAAATCCCTTCGAAATAAGCCCGGGGAACATGGCCCAAAACTATGTTCACCCCGGCTTAAAAAAAGGAGTATTTCAGTCCCTAATTATGCCCGTACTGCGCGAATTTCACTGGGGAAAGTCCCATCATTTTCGGGGAAAAACCAAGTTTTTCTAGAGAAAAATATATTTATGTCCCTCTCCCTTCCGGCGAATCCCCCTGCGGGCCCCCCCCTCCCGCCCCCTCCCCCGGGGGAAATTGGGGGGTGTAATTACGCCCGCAAATAAGCCGGGGAACATAGCCAATGGTTTCAGTTTGGAAACTGTCTAGGTCAAGACTTTCTTTTTTTGCCCCCTAGTAAAAAAAATCAGACGCCCCTTTATTTATCTATGTTGATAAAAAAAAAGGGGATCTTTTTTTTTTGCTTGGGCACAAAGAAAGTCTAACCTAGCAGTTCCATACTGTCCCCCCAAATCTCAAAAATGCTGTATTTTAAGAAAAAGGCCCTGTTACTGTTTTCACGCATATTTAAAATGGCCCCCAAAATCCATCCTTTTAACATCGCTGTACCGCGGTCGGTTTTCGGATTTCCCGCCGCTCCAGTATATTGACTGTATGGGAATCTGATATGAATCTGGAGGAAGACAGAACATGTTCTAACTTTCCCTGGCGGACCGGCGATCTAGTGATCCTCCAGTAAAAAATCTGCAGCGTGTAGACTACACCACGGATTTTCTATTGTGGTCTATTGGCACAAGATTACAGCTGGATTTTTGTGGATTCTAAACACTGAATGCGCTTAAAAATCCGACTGTAATCCTGTGCTGTGTAGACATAACATAAGGCAAAGGCGACAGCATTTTCACGTTGCTGGACCGCGCAGCACCGACGTTTTTCTGAGCAAAAAAACACGGTCGGATTTCAATCGGTGTTGTGTAGACTACAGCACGAGTTTTCTATTGAGGGCTACACAGCACTGGGTCGGATTGTTTATGGAATCAAAATACTGAATGCACCAAAAAACTGACCAAAATCCAGTGCTGTGCAGACATAGCCTAAGGCGCACATTGCTGGAAACAGCGGGCATGATTTTTTGCGCCATGCCTCCATTTTCTGTGCGCGCATTAGTAGTGTAGAATGTGCCTGAATCTATGAACCTGTTCTACTGCGGGTCATAGATTTAGCGCTTTCTAGCTACAAAGTGACACTTCTGGCTCAAGTAAACCACTTTTAAAGTGCTCTACCTGTTCCAGCAGTAATGCACCTGGATTTGCAGATCAAAAGTCTTAAATCTATAGCTTCATACGGTTGTAGTGCGCCCCGCCTCCAGCACGCCCCTGATCTTAGGCGCATTTCAAAGTGCCACAGGCGCCCAATAATGCACCTGATATTGGAGTGCGCCTGGTTAAAAATAGAGCGAACGGGGCTGCCCCAGTTTTCGGGCTGAAAAGACGACAGACTTCTGGCGCAGCCCCGTTCATACATGTCGCCCAGTATGTCTGTCACTAGCTCGTGTCGTCTTCAGCAAGGGAAGCACAAGCTAAGTTATCGGTTCCCTTCCCTGCTTGGGAGCAAAGGACATGATTAGGCAGATATGGAGTTTTATTTTGGGGAAAAGCTGGGGGATAGTGAATATTCCACTAAGGACTTGAAACATAACTAAGAAACAATAAAAAGCAACCAATATTAAAATCTTCGTTCTAATTGAGATTTAAAAATGACGGGAGGAAGTGGGGCGCTCATCAAAAAACATAAAAAAAAAAAAAAAAAAGAGTAAATAATTGCAGTACCATACTAATTAACAGAGTAATCAAAAACAAGAACCAAGTAGATTTTTCACTGCAAATTTCTACCTTTGCAATGCAAGGAGTGACATCCCCAGCAAATTACCTAAGGATTACAAGGGCCTCATTTAATAAAACAGGGGATGTTCATACGGCGTTTTTTAGATACGTGTTTGGGTCCGTTTTTCGGATGTAACAATGGACCCAAACTCGTATCTAACAATGCTCAGTGTGATGTACATTGATTTCAATGTTAAACACGTATTGTCGTTCAGATGATACATGTTTTACATGCGTCTTTGGTATGCATTTAACGGATCCAATCAAAGAACTGTCATGTCAATTATTGATGTTTTATGCAGCAGACGCCCTATTTAAAACTATAGAGTGCGTTTCTGCTGCACAGAAAACATATCCAAACATGCAGCGCACTTTGGGTATGTTTTGAATACGTATTACGCTGTGTTTTTCAATCTGAAAAACGGATTAAAAAACGCTGTGTGAACATACCCTTACGGCAAATCTGCCTGTTGCCCATAGCAACCAATTAGAGCTCGGCTTTCATTTTTTCAGAGCAGTATAAGAAATGAAAGCTGAGCTCTGATTGGTTGCTATGGGCGCTAACTGGTTGCTATGAGCTTTGATAGAGTCCATGACAACCAATGAGAGCTCATAGCAACCAATGAGAGTGCAGCTTTCAATTTTCCAGAGCAGTATAAGAAATTAAAGCCATGCTCTGATTGGTTGCTATGAGCGCTGATTGGTTGCTATGAGCTCTGATTGGTCGCTATAGACTCTTGATTGGCCGCTATGAGCTTTGACTGGTTGCTATGGGCACTAACTGGTTGCTATAAGCGCTGATTGGTTGCTATGGGCAACAAGGACAGTGTTACTGCGAGACAGTTTTGACACATGAGGCCCAATATCTTTCCAGAATGTTACTGACCAGTCTTAAAGCAGTTGAGGATTTTATCTCTGGTTACACCAGGGATTTTGCAGGTGTTAAACAAATATCGGAACTGGGACATATCCAGAGGCGAGCCCCTAGACTTGTGGACAGGCAACTTCTCCCTGGAAAAGAAAAAATCTGTCACGCTCCCAGCAGGTGTACAAAAATACTACAAAATATAGTCGAGTCACATTATTATGACCAGAGTGGCATATGGTGTGCGATAGGCCGTCTGCACACCTATCCCTTGCTGACATTACGCATAAATAAGCCGAGGTACAAAAAGGGTTGATTACTTGCGCTTAGACCAAGGATGGCAGTATTTCTGAAACTGCGCAGTTCGCTTGCTGCTGTGGTGAGTGTATGGCGAGTGGGCAAATGGCGCCATTGTGAATTAGTGGCATGGAAACTGCAGAGCACCACGTGCCATTGATGTGAGAGGTGAATGTCAGCTGCAAAAGGGTGGATCAACATTACAGTGGAGCAGCTCACGTCAAAATGACCCAGGGGCTACCAGACATATGCCTAACACAACAGTCCAGCGAACCCTACAGCGCATGGGGCCCGGAGCAGAGAAGAGGTCACTGCACCTCTGCTAACCAAGCTGCATCGGCAGGAAGGGCTTCAGTTTTCACATCACGGAATTGAACCTCCGTTGATTGGCAAATGATTGTCTTCTCTGATGAGTCTTCTGTTTTATGGAACAGATGGACATTGGAGTGCACTCACATCTCCTGCAACGCTGAGAGTACTCAGTCGGCAGCCTCCGGACCTGGCCGCGCTGCAGGGAGCCTGGTGAGGTAAGTAGATTTTATGATTTTATTTTTATTAGCTATGAGGGGTTTATGTTTGGCTAATGGGGGCATCCTACCGGGGGCTACAAGGGGATGTCTGGCTAATGGGGCACTGTCTGGTTAATGGGGAAATCTACCTGACTACAAGGGGCACTGTCTGGCTAATGGTGGTACTGTCTGGCTAATGGGGTCACTGTCTGGCTAATGTGGGTGTCTAACTGACTATAATGGGCATTGTCTGGCTAATGGGGGCATCTACCTGACTACAAGGGGCAATGTCTGGCTACTAGGGAGCAAATACATGACAACAAAGGGCAATACCTGGCTACAAGAGGGCACTGTCTGGCTAATGGGGGCATCTACCTGACTACAAGGGGCACTGTTTGACTAATGGGGGCATCTACCTGACTACAAGGGGCACTGTCTGGCTAATGGGGGCATCTACCTAACTACAAGGGGCAATACCTGGCTAATGGGGGCATCTACCTGGCTACAAGTGGGCAATACCTGGCCTTAGGGGGCAATACCTGACTAATGGGGGCAATACTTGGCTACAGGGGAACTTCCTGGCTACAAGGGGGAATCTACCTGGCTGTAATAGGCATCTACCTGACTATAGGGGCTACCTGGATAAAGAGGGCTACTCCTGGGCTAGGCTGTGGGTCAACAACCTGGTTTCTCCCTTCCAGAGTCCTTTATGCAGTTAGGTGGAGTGGGGTGTGGCTTTTTCAAAGGGGTGTGGCTCGCCAACAAGATGGGCGTGGCCATGCAACGTTTTTACCGCATGTAGCGCGCCACCACTTCAAATTTCCTGCTTTTCCACTTTCAAAATTTGGCATGTAGGAGTCAGCTACAGATAACTGAGACAACCTACCAGGACCTTATTGTCACTCCCAGTCCATCTAGCTGCTGTCCATTCTGCACATGGCGGTTACTCTGGATATTACCTGCTGATGGTCATAATAATGTGTCCCGACTGTGATCTATAAAAACATATACCATACATATCTATACAGGGCAAGTACAAAAACAAACAAACAGTCTTTGATTTCAAGTAGTTATAAAATCAAAACTTATTAGAAAAGGTTCTAAATAGGTTACCACAGATACATTAAGGGTATGTTCACACAACGTAATTGCGGCACGCATTTCGCCGCGTACTTGCACTTAAATACGGGTAAAATGCGCCCCGCAATAACGGTAATTCATATCTCTCATAGAGAACTATGAATTACTCTTCGTCTCCCCCGGCATACAATGCTCTCGTATTGTATGCCGGGGGAGAGAAGTGACATTTCACTTCTTCGCGGCACTTACGCACCACTGACAATAGAAGTGAATGGGGCCGGCCGGCTGAGCAGCGCATACTTCTAAAACACCCGGTGTATTGCGGCACGCACAGTACGTGCCCCAAAGCCTAACTCTTAAATGGATTTTCCCTCCTGCAGAATCTGTGTTTTCTTCCTATGAGGTTCCAGGATCGTTACCTTCTATATCTGTCGACCGTTTCCGTGCTCACCCTGTATATAGACACAATATGCACAAACCAGCAATAGCTGAACAAAACCCTCTGACCATTTTCTACAATGTACAAAGATATGTTCACACGGCTGATTTGGAGTCCAAATCTGCATCTTTTCAGAGGAGGTTTAGATGAGTATTTCTATGAGGTTCTCAAACACTTTTTTTTAAAACACCCATACAAATTAATAGCCAGGGCAAAAACAGCACCAAAAAGCAGGGCGAACTTTCCATTGATTCCTATGGGGATTTTCAGCGTTGAAAACGTTTCAAGAATTGACATGACACTTCTTTTAGTGCCCAAAACAGCGTCCAAAGAAGCACGGAAAACGTGATGAAAAACCTTGTTGTGTGTGAAAGGAATCAATGAAAATTAATTGAGGGTGTTTTGGAGGCTTTTTTGATGCCGTTTTGTGCGAGGATGCTCTCCAAAAACAGCATCGGAATCTGCCATGTGAACATACCCTTAGTCTGGAGTCCAGGCTGTTTAGCTCACAGAGCGTTGCCTAAACCGAATACAATTGTATCCACTTCTCAGCGGACAGCAGAACTAGCTATGTGCTGACCAGCAGGAATGTAATGGTTTTTCTCCAATTTTACAAAGAAATTAGACTTATTATTCCCTTGTATTTGTGTAGTTACCGAGAGAGAATTTTGAAAAATCGTGAAAAACCAACCCCATAGAAAATCCGAGCTGAGGTCTACATGAATTTTCTAAGGTCAGATTTCCAAATGGTTTTGCAAAAAATTTGGAACATGTTTAATCTTCCGCCGAATTTCACTCAAAATTGTGGCTTGTTAGAATGGAAATCATGACAGCAGCATCGGGCCTGTTAGATGACAGACGCTAACGGCACCTTATTGCTGTGGTGTCCACCATTTTAGTGAGACTAGCACAGCAAGCGGTCCTGCTCTTCTCATCAAATCTGACAAAACTACTGAAGAATACACCAATTAAGCTTTAGTTACATGAATCTGGAAAACTTTCTTTACAATTTTTTTTCTCTTTTTTTGAGTGAAGGTCAGGCCGATTACAGTATGTTCATAATACAATGTCTACTAGATCTGAGCTCACCTTCTAATGAGATCCCAGTATTTCAGGGTGTACCATGTCGCAATGCTCCCTCTTTCAATCTGGGTGCCAATTTTAGGAGGCCAGTAATGCTCCAGGTAGGGGCCAGGGCCACCAAAGTTGACATTGAGCTGAGACGGCATCCGTACATCAAGATAAGCTGCATTCAGCCACCATTCCTCCAGCTGGAAAACAAGACAAGGTCATCACACGCCAGTAATTCCTGATTGTAGGTCTACAATGGGCTCTGTCTCTGCAGCAGGAATGTACGTCACTCAATTAATAGAAATATAGGTTAAAACAATAGTCACATGCAGATAACTGAGGTGCCTGACCTCGGTGAGGCAAACTGGCAGTATTGAGTCAGTAACCATAGGTTATTATAACTACGATGCAGTTAATATGGGCTGGCTTTTCAGGAACAGCTGTAGTGTGAGTGGAAGACCATTCCCCGTTCCAGGCAAGGCTTTGACAGGTCTCTGGAGGCCTATTAAAGCACGTTTCTCCAGACATGAGGGAAGCCTATACTGCACGAAAGGAGAGCGTGTTTTGTGGTTCTGAGCAGTAAGACCAGACCATTGGCTGAGAGGGACTCGACGTCATGTATAGCCTAAGTGGTCAGGCGGCTGAGGATTTTGTTAGATTTTAAACATTTTGTTCTATTTGCTGCCTTTCATATCATGACAAATAAAGCTGACTGAGGTTGATTAAAAGACACCCCTGTGTCTTTTAATCAAAGTGGTGATCCTGGAGCTAAATGACCCCTGGACTGTCCAAGATGGCAGCCAAAAATCAGTGAATGCCTAAAAAAAAAAAAAAAAATATATATATATATATATAGTATTATAATATATTATATATATATATATATAATATATATATTATATATATAACACATATATAATAACACATACAATATATACATACAACATATACACACACACCACATGTATATATATTATGTGTATAATATATAATATATATATATATATATATATACATTATAGTGTGACGCCTCACTTCGCTCCCCGAGCAAAGCCATCTTGGACCGTCACTGGGGGTAACTTCTTGCAACACGGATCGCCTGCTTGGGTTGAACGGATGCACTCCGACACAGCTTCTGGGTAAACAGGCCTCAACCAGCTTTATTCAGGGCATAGCAAAACAAAACATGAAATCATAAACGGAAAACTCAGGCCGTCCTGGCCACTAACTACACACATGTAGTCCCTTTCTATATGTGGCCTGGACCTAAGCGTCCAGTACCCACCAAAGCACCGTCAGGTCTACACCAAAGGCACAGGCTTCCCCTCAGCCTCTTGGGGGCCAGCCTCTCTCAGCTCTGCTGCTCACAATCCCAAACTCCCAGGAATCAGACACGCCCCGATCACTTGAGGAGAAAGGCTTTTTATAGCCACCAAGAACTGGCAAAAAACCAGACATGGAACCTGGAGACCTGGTACGCGGGAACAGCACCCCACGCCATCTGCAGCTGTTTCCGGGAAGCCAACCCATTAATGGCTGGATATCAGCCAATGCTATATACAGCTGTCAGCAACCTAGGTGTTGCTGACAGACATAATAATTGGAATCCCCCCACCAAGCGACCCAGCTCGTGGTGGCACTCCTCTACCAGGAGGCTCCACTTAGTGGCAAAGACAGTCAACTACCTGTTGTCACAATATATATATTAAATATATATATATATATATATATATATATATATAATATAATATAATATAGTATACTATATTATCTCTCACAAAGGAAGGAGAACCCACTAGAAGCCAGATCAGAGTGGCTCTGGTGGACCCTGCTAGTCCATCTTATACAATACAATGTAATAGTCTGCTGATAAGTGGAAGTGAAACAGTTGATTTGAAGCAAATTGATATTTTAACATTTACTTAGAACAGTTTTCCTCTGAAGCCCATATTTAAAAAAAAAAAAACAAACAAGAAAAACCCTGCAAATTGGGGTTGATATGCTACCCCCCTTTTTTTTTTTTCCCCCCCATGCAGAAAGAGAGGATATCATGTCCGTTTTAGTAAACAATTCTGAATGATGCTTTTTCTATAATTCTTCCTGGAAATGCATCAAAAAGGTTATGTTCACACTGCGTATTTGCGATTTAATACGGCCGAAATGTGCGCCGCGATTACGGTAATTCGTAGCTCTCATATAGAACTATGATTCACATTTCGTCTGCCCCCAGCGAACAATACGATTGTATTGTTTGTTGGAGGAGAGAAGTGACAGGTCACTTCTTCGTGCCACTTATGCGCCGCTGATAATGCAAGTGAATGGCGTCAGCCCCCCCAGTCCCCTCAACCCCCCCCCCCCATGCTTTAGAAGTACGCTCTGCACAACGCGTACTTCTAAAATGCAGTGTATTGTGGCACATACAGTATGCGCGGCCCAATACGTCGTGTGAACATATGTTCGCATGGCGTTTTGGATCTGTGTTTATAAACATTTATAGATGCGTGTTTGGATCTGTGTTTCGGACCTTAGACGGGGGGATGGAGGGAGGGCTGAGGGGCCTGGACAGGGGGGGATGGAAAGGGTAGGGCTGAGGGCCTGGACAGGGGGGGATGGATGGAGGGCTGAGGGGCCTGGACAGGGGTGATGGATGGGAGGGCTGAGTGTCCTGGACAGGGGGGGATGGAGGGAGGGCTGAGGGGCCTGGACAGGGGGGGATGGAAGGGAGGGCCTGAGGGGCCTGACAAGGGGGGATGAGGGATCCCTCCATCCCTCCTGTCCCTGGACACTCAGCCCATCCCCCCATCCCCCCTGTTTCGACCTCCTCAACCCTCCGCCATGCCCCCCCCCCTGTCCAGGGCAACACAGCCCTCCCTCCATCCCCCTGTCCCAGCCCCTCAAGCCCTCCCTCCATCCCCCCCGTCCAGGCCCCCTCAGCCCCTCCCTCCAACCCACCCTGTCAGGCCCCTCAGCCGCTCCCTCCAACCCCCCTGTCCTGACACTCAGCCCTCCCTGCCCACCCCCCTGTTCAGACGCCCTCAGCCCGCTCCTCCAACCCCCTGTTACAGACCCCTCAAGCCCTCCCTCCATCCCTCCCCTGTTCCAGGCCCCTCAGCCCCTCCCTCCATCCCCCCTGTCCTGGACACTCAGACCTCCCCCATCCCCCCTGTCCAGTGCCATCCGAGCACTGCCTCCATCCCCCCTTCCTGGACACTCGGACCTCCCTCCATCCCCCCTGTCCTGGACACCTCAGAACTCCCCAGTCCAGACCCTCCATCCAGGCCCTAGCCTCCTCTGTCAAGATGGTAATTATTACCATTTTGGGTACTTATGGATGGGGTATTTTTTACATGTGGGGCACAGTTAGGAAGATGAAAAGTGAGGAGCAATCAGGTGTTTGTGTGGATAAAATTCTGAAGGGACAAGTGGTTGGCTGGGAAAGTCATCATGGCGGTCTGGAAGCCGGATGGAGAAGGAAAAAGGAAAGTGAATACTCATCAGACAAGACGTCACCTGTGAGTCACTAAATGCACATGTATATACGACTCTATGAGCACAGTCTATGCAGTTATATTGGTCTTTGGTATAAGCTTTACATACTGTAACAGTATGGTGGTAGTATTCAGTGTCTTTATAATGTAGATATGTGGTGATGATGTTGCAGTTTTATTTGGTCTTCATTTGGTTATATTGGTCTGGGTATACTGCTTTCGGTAGTAATATTATAGGGTGATCATGTGTTCGTATTCGCTGGCCTTTTGTATATGTACAATATAGATAAACTGTACTTGAGAAATCCAACAAGAACTAAATGAAAAACAATGGCGCAATTGTCTTTTTTTTTTTTTTTGGGAGGTCACCTAGCAGAATAATTTTTTTCTTTTTCTGGGGTGGGGGGGGCGTACTGGCGAGTAGGAAGGGTGGGGCCGAGGGGGGCCCGGAAACTTCGAGCTGTATGGGGCCCTGAAATTTCTGACGGCGGCCCTGACCGAGGTTTCCATTACATGAGACAGAGCGCAGATCCCGACACCATGTCTGTCCACAGATCTGAAGCCTCCATCGTGACAATGAGCTGCTGTTCTGAAACTAAAGCTCTGTCCGAGTTCGGAAAAAGAAACAGATAAATGTAGCAGAGCTGGTTGTGTCACTTCTCTAGGACAACATTTGCAAACAGGAAGAAAATGCCAAATTCGTGTTACACATTGCACCATATGTAGCATTGTGGGGAAGTCCCTCCTGCTGGGGAGTGCACACTGTCTGTGACATGCATGTTGCTACATAGGTTATAGTCTGCAGCCTCTCCTGTACCTGCCGGGGCGTGTATGCTGTAATTTGCATGCTGCTGTACAGAGCACCGTCTGCAGCCCCTCCCGTACCTCCTGGGTGTGTACACTGTGATATGCATGCTGCTGTAAATCACGTCTAGCAGCCCCTCCTGTACCTGCCGGGTGTGCACACTGTAATATGCATGCTGCTGTATAGAGCACAGTCCTGCAGCCCCTCCTGTGGTCCTGTACCTCCGGGGTGTTGTACACTGTGATTATGGATGCTGCTGTACAGAGCACCAGTCCTGCAGCCCCCTCCCATACCCTCCTGGGGTTGTGCTCACTGTGATAAGCCCCCCCAATGCTGCATGTACAGAGCACTAGTCTGCAGCCCTCCATACCTTCAGGGTGTGCACGACTGTGATATGCAAATGCTGAGCTGTATAGAGCACAGTCTGCAGCCCCCTCCTGAGTCCTTACCTCCTGGGTGTGTGCACTGTGATATGCATGCTGCTGTATAGAGCACAGTCCTGCAAGCCATCCCGACCTCCTGGGTGTGTACACTGTGATATGCATTCTGCTGTATAGAGCACAGTCTGCAGCCCCTCCTGTACCTCCTGGTTGTGTACACTGTGATATGCATGCTGCTGTATAGAGCACAGTCTGCAGCCCCTCCTGTGCCCTCTACCTGCTGGGGTGTACACTGTGATATGCATGCTGCTGTACAGAGCACAGTCTGCAGCCCCTCCCATACCTCCTGGGGTGTGCACACTGTAATATTGCAATGCTGCTGTATAAGCACAGTCTGCAGCCCTCCCGTAACTCCTGGGTGTGTACACTGTGATACATTCTGCTGTATAGAGCACATCGCGAGCCCCTCCTGTGCCCGTGTACCTCCTGGGTGTGTACACTGTAATATGCATGCTGCTATATAGAGCACAGTCTGCAGCCCCTCCTGTACCTCCTGGGTGTGCACACTGTAATATCCATGCTGCTGTATAGAGCACAGTCTGCAGCCCCTCCTGTACCTCCTGGGTGTGCACACTGTAATATACATGCTGCTGTATAGAGCACAGTCTGCAGCCCCTCCTGTTCCTCCTGGGTGTGTACACTGATATGCATGCTGCTGTATAGAGCACAGTCTGCAGCCCCTCCCGTACCTCCTGGGGTGTGCACACTGTAATATGCATGCTGCTGTATAGAGCACAGTCTGCAGCCCCTCCTGTGCCCTGTACCTCCTGGGTGTGTACACTGTGATATGCATGCTGCTGTATAGATCACAGTCCTGCAGCCCCTCCTGTACCTGCCGGGGTGTGCACACTGTAATATGCATGCTGCTGTATAGAGCACAGTCTGCAGCCCCTCCCTGTGTCTGTACCGTCCTGGGTGTGTACACTGTGATAATGCAAGCTGCTGTTACAGAGAACAGCTCTGCAGCCCCTCCCATACCTCCTGGGTGTGTACACTGTGATATGCATGCTGCTGTACAGAGCACCGTCTGCAGCCCCTCCCATACCTCCTGGGTGTGCACACTGTGATATGCATGCTGCTGTATAGAGCACAGTCTGCAGCCCCTCCTGTGTCCTTTATACCTCCTGTGTGTGTACACAGTGGATATCCATGCTGCTGTATAGAGCAAGTCTGCAGCCCCTCCCGTACCTCCTGGGTGTGTACACTGTGGATATGCATTCTGCTGTATAGAGCCACAGTCTGCTGCAGCTCTCCCTGTACCTCCTGGTGTGTGTACACTGTGATATGCATTCTGCTGTAAATAGAGCGACGGAGTCTGCAGGCCCATCCTGTACCGTCCTTTGGATGTGTACACTGGTGATATTGCATGCTGCTGTATAGAGCACAGTCCTGCAGCCCCTCTATGTTGCCCTCTTACTGCTGGGTTACAACTTGATATGCAAATGCTGCTGTATAGAGCACAGTCTGCAGCCCTCCTGTCCCTGTACCACCTGGGTTTTACACTGTTGATATGCATGCTGCTGTATAGAGCAGCAGTGTCCTGCAGCCCCCTCCCTACCTCCTGGGTGTTGGCATCACTGTAATATCATGCCTGCTGTATAGAGCACAGTCTGCAGCCACCTCCCGTACCTCCTGGGTGTGTTACACTGTGATATGCATAGCTGCTGTAATAGTGCACAGTCTGCACCCTCCTGTGCCCTGGTACCTCCTGTGTTTACACTGTAAATATGGGCATGCTGCTATATAGAGCACAGTCTGCATCCCCAGTCCTGTACTCTGCGGGTGTGTACACTGATATGCATGCTGCTGTATAGAGCACATCCTGCCGCCCTCCTGTCCTCCTGGGTTGTGCACACTGTAATATACATGCGCTGTATAGAGCACAGGTCTGCAGCCACTCCTGTACTACCTGCTGGGTGTGTACACTGATATGCATGCTGGCTTATAAGCACAGTCTGCAGCCCCTCCTGTACTTCCTGGGTTGCACACGTGATATGCATGCTGCTGTATAGAGCACAGTCTGCAGCCCCTCCTGTGCCCTCTACCTGCTGGGGTGTACACTGTAATATGCATGCTGCTGTATAGAGCACAGTCTGCAGCCCCTCCTGTACTTCCTGGGGTGTGCACACTGTGATATGCATGCTGCTGTATAGAGCACAGTCTGCAGCCCCTCCTGTACTTCCTGGGGGGTGTGCACTGTGAGATGCATGCTGCTGAAGAGAGCACAGTCTGCAGCCCCTCCTGTACCTCCCGGGTGTGCACACTGTAATATGCATGCTGCTGTAGTAGAAGCACAGTCTGCAGCCCCTATCCTGTACCTCCTGGGGTGTGCACACTGTGATTGCATGCCTGCTGCCGGGGTACAGCCCTGCGGCCCCTCCTGAGCCTTTAGGCTTTGACCTTTGGCCCACCAAGCGCCTGCTCACAAAATGGAATGAATCAGTCATCTTAGCTTCTGACATAATACAGCCTGGACAAAGCATCATGGGACATGTAGTTTCCGGAACTATTGCCGACAGACAGCCATCTCTACAATCCAGATGTAAATTAGCAAATTAGAGATATAATGGGCTGAAACAGAAGACAATTGTTATAGAGGACGGTAGGTTTACAGTGGCATATGAACAGCAAGTTTCAGTGTCCATAGAAACCGATATAACCCCTCATATTGGGCAATTCCATTCACAGCTTCAGTCCTGGTGCCACCAGTTCCGCATTGTCCCACCGCCCACCCAAAATAAAAACACCCCAATATAGGGGGGGGGGGGGGGGGGGGGGGGGGGGGGCCCCACCTCCCCGCCACTATAGTGCAATAAGCCAACAATCCCTCAAGATCTACGCTCCCGCCCGGGTCTAGTGTTGTTTACAATCAGAGTGATCTCAAGTTCCTTACATTACAATGTAAGTAAATCCATCTTAAGGCGAGGGGATTGACTATAACACCCAGTAATCTGACACTGATCCCCGCACAGAGATCCTTACAGAACTGAACATGAACCCTGCACGAATTGTGCTTCCATGGAGGTTGGAAATAAACTTCAGCTCTGTGCTCCGGTAATATACATTTTAGGGACTCGTCATAAGATTTGAAAGAGACTCTTCAGTCAGAAAGGTGTATTTTTGTTAAAACCAGTATTCCTGTCAAAAAAAATTTACAATTTTTTGTTGCCAATATTTATTTTATTTCAGCACAGAGCTACCAGTGATTTAGAAGACATTGCATATCTGGGCTTTCGGGTGAACTGGCATAACCAGCACCAAGACAAAACAGGTTTAATTGTAAAATTGTGTGTTAAGTAATAAGCTTTGCTAAAACCCCTTTAACACGTCAGTTGTTTGCAAGGTAGTGGGTTCAGTTTTGTGCGGGGAACATGCTGCAGGTAGATGGTGAAATATACATAGATATAGTCTGAAAATCTGGCATAGTACAAGATTACTGGAAATTGCAAATTATTAAAAGGGGTTCTCTCACTACAAAGATTAGCTTTCAACTTGTATGGAACAGATGAGATGAAGACTTTTCCCAAATATACTGCTTTGTTGATTTTTCTTTGTTGAGGAGATAAAAGTGATTTTATCTGCTCTGAGTGCACTCAGGTTTCTCTAGGTTACCGACCTGCTCTGCCCTGCTCTCCCCTGCTGTTTGTCTTATCTGATAGCAGGGATGACATCATCACACAGGTCGGCAGACAGAACTGCTGGCATTTTGAGAGCGCCAGTGTTATCTGATCTAACAAACAAAGGTGACTAATTACTTTTGTTTACTTTAGCTCTGAAGCTTCTCTGGACTTTAGATAAACAACTCCTGCTCTCATGTCAGAGTAATTAGCAGACCATTGAATATGGAGCTGATATGCTACTCACCCACGGCCTGACTAGAAAGAGACAGATGAATGAATAACAGTGGCTTTTGGTCTGTGAAACAGTGTAGTGAGACAACCCTTTTAAGGTAAGTGCTGACCACAAAGATGGGTCCTGTACCCATCATACATATATGTCATTCTATTAATATGAGAAATGTCTGAGATAGAGACACCCCTTCAAGAGAAAACAGGACTTTACAAAGCACATACCCAGTTCTTCCTCGTTCTCGCCCTCTCCAACAGCTTTTGGTGAAGTTCTTTGCCTTTTCCGTTTTCAAAGTCTTTCACAATTCTGCAGGTCTTCTTATATTCTTCTTCATTTAGAAAAGGTTTTACTGCAAGAAAGAAACAGGATATGTCGCATAAGAGACAGCACAGGTTGTCCTCATTGCTTCTATACCAGTCAAAGGAGCTGGCAGCGTGGTGGCGCAGTGGTTAGAACTGTTGCCCTGCACAAAAACACTTTTTTTTTTTTAAAGTGCTTCCAAATTAAAAAAAAAACTATATAAATTGGGTATCGCCGTAATCGTATCGACCCAGAGAGTAAAGAGAACTGGTCATGGATACTGCACGTTGAGCACTGTTAAAATAAAAATAAAAAACACTACTAGGATTGCAGTATTTTCTTCACCCTGCCTTCCAAAAAACGGATTTAAAACTGATCAAAAAGTCTTGTTCCCCCCAAAAATGATACCAATAAAAATGTCAACATCCCGCAAAAAACAAGCCCCTACACAGCTCCGTACACAGAAAAATAAAAAAGTTATGGTCCTGGGTTGAAATCCCATCACGAGTAACATCTAAATAGGAAATTGCATGTTCTTCCTGTGGTTGTGTGGGTTTCCTTTACGCTCCAAATACATAATGATATATGACTCTGGAACTCAGACTGTGAGCCCTAATGGGGACAATCTCTGTACAGCGCTGTGGAACATGTCTGCGCTTTAGACGTAAATCAAGGCTCTGCAATCCAGGCTTCACACTGGAAAGATGGAGGAGGAACCAAGTCAATTTTTAAAAAGAACCTGTCCCCTTCTCTCTCCCCCTAGAGTCATTTTACTGCCATGTACACATTGGGAATACAAGCCAATTTATACAGTGAAGTAAATAATTATTTGATCCCTTGCCGATTGTGTAAGTTTCCCACTGACAAAGACATGAACAGTCTATAATTTTAACATTGAGAGACAAAATATCAAAAATATAATCCAGAAAATCACATTGTATAAATTATATAAATTTATTTCCATTTTGCAGTGAGAAATAAGTATTTGATCCCTCTGGCAAACAAGACTTAATAGACATGTGCCTTCTTGAGCAGGGGGACCTTGCGGGCACTGCAGGATTTTAACCCCCTTCCAGACATTGGGGGTATGCTTTACACCAGCGGGAATTTTACTTCCCACAAATGGACTTTATGCATATGCCCTGGCGATCGCGGGGGGGTTGCGGGCAAAGCCGCGCGCGATCGCGACATGGAACCAGCGGTAATTTACCGCTGGCCGCATGCCGTTCCCCCACGGGCCGGAGTGAGCTCCGGGCCGCGGATGAAAAACGCATCATTACCGCAGCCTGTCATGGCCGCAATAATGAAGGCGCAGGCAGGAGGAGTGAGCTCCCTCTGCCTACGATCGGCGCAGTAGTGGCGCTCCGCGCCGCTACTGGTCCCCTTACCAGAATCCCTGGATGCTGTCTGAATGCATCCGGGTAGTCTGGTGACGTCACCATGCCCACAATGCATTGTGGGCATGGTGTCACTAGTTGCCATGGCGACCTGTGCACGGCAGTAACGCTGTGCACAGATCGCCTCTTCAAACAGCAATCTAATGATTGCTTTACCCCAGTGGGGATTTGCTGTTACAAATCCCCACTGGGGAAAAATAAAAAAATGTGAAAAAGTTAAAAAAAAAAGTAAAAAAAGTAAAACACAAAAAATAAAATTAAAATACGTACACTGCCCTTTTCCCCTTTACAAACGCCAATCGCCCCAAAAAAGATCAAAAATAAATAAAGTAACCCATATTTGGTATCGCCGCGTGCGTAACGACCCACCCTATAAATCTGTCACATTAATTAACCCATACGGTGAACGCCGTAAAAAACAAAAACAATAAACAGTCACAGAATTGCAATTTTTGTACATCCTGCAGTACATAAAATGGAATTAAATGTGATCAAAAACTCATATAAACGCCATAGTTGTACCAATTAAAACGCCAGTTCATCCCGCAAAAAAAAAAAGTCCTTACACTTCTCTGTATACGGAAAAATAAAGTTATGACTCTCAGAAGACAGCGATGCATAAATATTATTTAACACAATAAAAACACTATTTTTTTTTTTTTAAAGTGCTTCCAAATTAAAAAAAAAAAAATATAAAAATTGGGTATCGCCGTAAAACGTATCGACCCATAGAGTAAAGAGAACTGGTCATGGATACTGCACGGTGAGCCCCTGTTAAAAATAAAAATAAAAAACACTTTCTAGGATTGCAAATATTTTCTTCACCCTGCCTTCCAAAAAACGGATTTAAAACTGATCAAAAAGTCTTGTCCCCCCAAAAATGATACCAATAAAAACGTCAACATCCCGCAAAAAACAAGCCCTACACAGCTCCGTACACAGAAAAATAAAAAAGTTTTTGGTCCTGGGTTGAAATCCCATCACGAGTAACATCTAAATAGGAAATTGCATGTTCTTCCTGTGGTTGTGTGGGTTTCCTTTAAGCTCCAAATACATAATGATATATGACTCTGGAACTCAGACTGTGAGCCCTAATGGGGACAATCCTGAAACAGCGCTGTGGAACAGTCTGCCTTTTAGACGTAAATCAAGCTCTGCAATCCAGGCTTCACACTGGAAAGATGGAGGAGAACCAAGTCAATTTTTAAAAAGAACCTGTCCCTTCTCTCTCCCCTAGAGTCATTTTACTGCCCCTGTACACATTGGGAATACAAGCCAATTTATACAGTGAAGTAAATAATTATTTGATCCCTTGCCGATTGTGTAAGTTTGCCCACTGACAAAGACATGAACAGTCTACAATTTTAAGGGTAGGTTAATTTTAACATTGAGAGACAAAATATCAAAAAAATAAAATACAGAAAATCACATTGTATAAAGTATATAAATTTATTTGCATTTTGCAGTGAGAAATAAGTATTTGATCCCTCTGGCAACAAGACTTAATAGACATGTGCCTTCTTGAGCAGGGGGACCTTGCGGGCACTGCAGGATTTTAACCCCTTCCAGACAGTGGGCGTATGCATACACCCTAGCGGGAAGTTACTTCCCACAAATGGACGTATGCATATGCCCTGGCGATCGCGCGGGCTTGCGGGCGAGCCGCGCGCGATCGCGACATGGGACCAGCGGTAAATTACCGCTGGCTTCATGCCCCATCACCCCCGGCCGGAGTGGGCTCCGGCCGCGGGTGATTACCGCTTCATTACCGCAGCCTGTCATGGCCGCGATAATGATGCCGCAGGCAGGAGGAGTGAGCTCCCTCTGCCTACGATCGGCGAGGCAAGCGGGAAAAGATGCCGCTCGCCCGTCTCCCTTTCAGACTCCCCGGATGCTGTCTGAATGCATCCGGGTAGTCTGGTGACATCACCATGCCCACAATGCATTGTGGGCATGGTGTCACTAGTTGTCATGGCGACCTCTGCACAGCAGTAACGCTGTGCACAGATCGCCTCTTCAAACAGCAAACTAACGATTGCTTTACCCCAGTGGGGATTTGCTGTTACAAATCATCACTGGAGAAAAGTAAAAAAAAAAGTAAAACACAAAAAATAAAATTAAAACATGTACCCCCCCCCTTTTTCCCCCTTTACAAACCCCCAATCACCCCAAAAAATAAAAAAATAAAAAGTACCCTATTTGGGTATCGCCCGTGAAAAACACCCCCCCTTAAATCTTCACTTTAATTAACCCATAGGGTTTGAACGCCGAAAAAAAAAAAAAACAATAAACGTCACGAATTGAATTTTTTGTACATTGCAGCAAAAAAAGGGGAAAAAAAAGTGATAAAACTCATATAAACGCCAAAGTTGTCCCCAATTTAAAAACCCATTCATCCCGAAAAAAAAAAAAGTTCTTACACTTTTTTGTATACAAAAAAATAAAGTTATACTTCAGAAGACAGCATGCAAAAATTTATTTAACACAAAAAAAACATTTTTTTTTTTTTTTTTTTTAAATGCTTCCAAAAAAAAAAAAAACTATATAAATTGGGTATCGCCGTAATCGTACGACCCAGAGAGTAAAGGAAGGGTTTATGGATCTGCAGGGTGACGCTGTTAAAAAAAAAAAAACACTACTAGGTTGCAGTATTTTTTTCACCCCCCTTTCCCAAAAAAAGGTTTTAAAAAACTGATCAAAAAAGTCTTGTCCCCCAAAAATGATACCAATAAAACGTCAAACACCCCGAAAAAAAACAAGCCCCTACACAAAAAAATAAAAAAAGTTAGGCTCTTGACTTGGGATGAAAAAAAACGTGTTTTTTCCTTTTGAAAAAAAAGGTTTTTTAAATGGGTAAAAGCATAAAAAAAAAAAAAAATACAAATTGGGTATCGCTGTAATTGTACGATCTGCTGAGTAATACTAACATGTCAGTTTACGCATGGTGACCGCGTAAAAAATAAAAATAAAAAACACTACAGAATGTTGTATTTTGTTCAAAATGCCCAAAAAAACCCTTAAAAAAAAATGATCAAAGGGGGCATTGCCCCCATAATGTACTAAAAAAAACGTAAAACTCATCCCAAAAAAACAAGCCCAAAATCAGCTCCGTATACAGAAAACGAAAATGTTAGGGCTATCAAAACAGGAAAAACATAAAAAGCAACTTTTTTAGCCCTTTTTCTTTTGTGAAAAAAGAAAATAAAACAAAAAAAAAACTTTTAAAAAAACGATATCTTTGAAATTGTACCGACCCCCATAGTAAAGCTACCCTATCTTTTTATACTGCACGGGAACGTTTGAAAAAATTGAAGCCCAAAAAAAAAATGCGGAAATTGCGTTTTCCCCTCATTTTATACCCAATGAAAAAAAAATAAATTTGGGAAAACCCTGTCACCCTAAAATCACAATACACCCTAGATGGACTATGAGGTGTGCTGAATCCAAAAGGGGGTGGTTTTGGGAAGGTTTCCCCTGTTCTGGTACTTTGGGGGGGCTTTGAAAATTTACGACATGGCCCCCCCAAATCTGCTTCCCAAAATCCAAGTAACCTCCCTTCCTTATAGCCCTGCCATCGCCCAAACAGCAGTTTACCCCCAATGTAGGGTTTGCCGAACTTGGAAGAAATTCGTAACAAGGTTTTGGGTGCTTTTTTCCCAGGATGCCTTGAAAAAAATTAAACTTTTTCAGCTAAAATTGAAATTTGGGAAAAAAAAAAATTGTATTTCATTTTTCACGCCTAAGCTAAAAAATTTTTGAAAACACCTGTGGGGTCGATATACTTATACACCCTGTATATATGCCCTTAAAGGGGGGTAGTTTCCAATTTGGGGTCTTTTTTAGGGGGATTTTTAAGTTTTCACCTTAGGGCGTCTGCAAACCCGAAAAAGGGGCCTAAAAAAAATCGTAATGAAAAAGAGACCCCGAGTCCGTAGGGCTCCTCCTATTCTGGGGCTTTGGTTTAGCCAAAAAAATGCATAGGGCCCATATGGGATACTTGAAAAAGCCAGAATTGGGAAAACAAATTTAAGTTGCATTTCCCTATCCATTTTCCCTATTTTTGAAAAAATGTAAAAAATTAAAATCTGAAAAAAAGTGGAAATTTTGAAAAATTTTACTTTCCCTTTTCTTTTAAATTTCCCGTGAAACACCTAAAGGGTTTTAAAAAACTTCCCAAAAGCTGTTTGAATTTCTTTAAAAAGGGGGTAGTTTCTTGATGAGGTCTTCATGGGGGTATCTAACATACAGGGCAATCAAAAATCACGTTTAGAATAGACGGGTCCCTAAAAAATTATATTGAAAATTTTTTTGAAAATTTTAAAATTATACTAAATTTTTAAGCCCCCCAATGTCGTTAAAAAAAAAAAAAAAAAAAAAGACATTTAAAAAAAATGATGCCAAATACAGCAACAATGGTAGATGAAGTTATAAATATTTTGAGTGGAATACTATCTGTCTTACACAGAAAAATTTTTAAGTTTTTTAAAAAGGTTTAAAATTTTTTACATTTTTACGATACTTTGTATTTTTCACAAATAAACAAGCAATTTTTTGGACCAAAAAATTTCTCATATCTTTAAAAAACCCCGTGGTACGAAAAACAATCTTGAATCACATGGATAGGGTTTAAAATTCAAAAAGTTATTTTCACATAAAGTGAAACATGACAGATTTAAAAAAATAGGGGCTCTGTCAGAGGGCCAAAAATGGTCCCGGGAAGGGGTTAAAAAACCCTTTTTTGGGTAATGGTCACCAGGGGTTTTTTTTTGGGGACTGTGGTTCCCCGTGCCTTGAGATCATTAAAAAGTTCCCCCCCCCCCCCCCCCCCCCCGTGTAGTTTTTGGTGATCTCTCGCCTTCCCCTGATCAAGGATACCCCGAGGGGGATTTTGCATGGTGCCCCCGACCGATCAGGGAACAAGTTATTAGGAACGTTAATCTGAGGGGCCAGAATCTTTAAATTTTGTAGGGGATCAAAACTTATTTCTTCAGCAAAAAGCAAATAAAGTATACAAATTTTTACATGTGATTTTCTGGGTATTATTTTGGATATTTTATTCTCAATTTTTAAATTTTCAGACTGTTCATGTCTTTGTCAGTGGGAAAACTTAAACAATCAGCAAGGGCTCCAATAATTATTTCCTTCACTGTATAGCACTGTCTATTCCACGTCTCTGTACAAAGACTATCATTATTCAAGTGACATTACTATCCCTATTGGGGCTCACAATCTAAATTCCATATCAAGCTATGTGTATGATTTGGAGAGTGTGGGGGAGAGGGAAATGGGGAGTACCCAGAGGAAACGCACATGAACACAGGCAGGATGGAGGGAGTGTGAAAGGGAAGAGAAACTCTTTGCAGATTTTGCCCCTGGCGGGATTTGAACACAAGACCCCAGCACTGTAGAAAACTGCGCTAAACACTGAGCCAACGCGCTGCCCACTGTAAAGTTTTCCTGTAATATGTGTCTATGGAACTTAAAGGGGTTTTGCCAAGAAGTGATTTCCTCACCCAATAGGCTGATACTCTCCTCTAAAGTCTTGAAAAAAGGGGCGTTGTGTTCCTGTGTTTAAAAAAAACAAGTACCCCCTTAGTGTATCCTCCACCTCCTGCACCCCCCGAGGCTGATACTCTCTCTGTAGTTGAGTAAACTTTGTTTGGCAATCCACAGGGGAAAACGTGTTGTGCCAAGCTATAGGGGTTTTGGTTTTCCCTCTTATCTGCTCAGGAGTAAAGATAAGCTCAGACAGCCTTCCGACAGGCGGGAGGGGGGGGGGAGGGTAGGAGAGCGAGAATCTCTGTAATGTAATTATATAAGTAAGCATACAGTGATAAGGAGGTGGGGGACTGATGTAATGACATTACAAAAGTGGATTTCTTTTACAGAGACAGGCTTTGACACAGAAACACAGTAGTGGGCATGCCCAGCAGCACTGCTTGCTTCCCCCCTCCCTTCAAACTTGTTCATGTGCCTGCAATCAGAAAAGAAGTGCAAACAACGCAAGCTCACCGGGAGTTGCCAGATCAGCTCCTGGTCTACTAATTAAAAAAACAGGAAAACAAAGGGGGGACTGGGGCAATGCTGAGCTTCGCAGGTTTCACTTTTTTTTGTACATATTTTTAGAAAAGTGTTTAAATACCCATTTTGGTGGATCCCACTCAACTTAATCGGGCAAACCCCTTTAAAAGAATTCAAATAAATTTTTCCTAGTAACAGGTATTTGGGCAAAATTTCTCTCTCCCACCATTATTGGTAAATTGGGATTATTTGTTTAAGTTTTGTAGTCGTTATGGATGCAGCAATAACAATTAGGGAATGTTCACACGGCTTATTTTTTGGGGTTTTATTTTGCCCTATTTTTTCACATATTTTTTGCGTTTTTAAAGGCAAATGGCGCCGCAATGGATCACGCGTCGCCCTCCCGCTTGTACAATATGATCTGATTGTATGCGTGGGGAGATAAGTGATATGTCAATTGTTAGCGGCGAATACGCGGCGCTTACAATGAATGTCTATGGGGCCGGCGCCCGTCCACTCCCTCTGTGCTTTGGAAAGACGCACTGATCAGCGAGTGGTTCCAAAACACCTGGCGTATTGCAGCACGTACTATACACACCGCAAAAAGCCGTGTGAACATACCCTTATGCATAGGCTGTGTTTATTCTTTTTATTTTATATACAAGTTGTTTGCAAGTGAAATATGGGAATTTCTTTTTTTAACCCCTTAACGACCGCCTGTCGACTTTTGATGCCGGATGGTGCAGGTCGTTTATCTGCAGCGACGTTTTTTGACATCGCTGCAGACATCAGGGTTTGAACCCTTTTATTACTGTGGTTTGTGACCGCAGTCTAATCAAAGGGCTTTCCTTTGCTCTGTCGGGTGATCGGGACTCCCGGTGACCCGACAGAGGCCAAGGAATGTCTGTACAGTCAGCCGTGGGGACCAAGAATAGCCCCAGGGCTCTCAGTGTAAGAAGCCAGCAATCAGAGCATTGTGCATACATTACAAACACAAAAAAGAAAGTACATATATTAGATGTCCACATGACTGTAATAACCTGTAGAACTAATCTAACAAGTTATTAAGTGTGAAATGTTAATGGTATAAAAAAAAAAAAAAAATTTTGAAAAAAATTCTGCAATAAGTTATAAGTGAACTTATACCATTCCCAAAATAAGTACAACTTGTGCCGAATAAAATGAGGCCTCATACAGCGGAGTCACTGAAAAAATAAAAAATAGTTACGACTGTTGAAACGCAAGGAGAAAAAAAACAAAAAAAAATGTGCTGGTCATTAAGTGCTTCTCAGGCGTTCGGCTTAAGGGGTTTTGCCACGATGTAATGTTGACGTGGGATCCTCCAAAATGGGTATTTAATCACTTTTCTATATATATGTGATTATAAAAAGTGAAAGCCTCTGAGAGCTACAGCATTGCTCAGTCCCCTTAGTTTCCCCGAAAGTTTTCATTAGACCCGACCAGGAGGTATCTGGCCACCTTGCGTTTTTCACCTTTTCTGATGACAGGGGGAAAATGAAGGATTTTTCCCCAAGGCTGGGGGGAAAGTGCAGTGTTTTGGGGGCTCTAGGCTGTACAGAATAATCAACCGTTGTAATGTTATTAAATTTAGTAAAAATTTTGAGACGCTCCCTTCTTCCTCCCTCTCTTTCTCCCCCCCTCCCCCCCTTTTACCCCCGCAGGGTTCATGACTCAGCACGTTTTGGGGGATATTCTCCCCCCAGTTTATAAGGAGGTAAGGAACTCACTTTATGGCAAAACCCCTTTAAGGGGTTAATCTTACTTGAGTTTTTTTTTTCCCTATTCACATCCCTTTTAAACTTTTATAATTTTTTTTTTAGTGACACCTAAAAATGTAGTAATTTGATTAAATTAATAATAAACGCAAAATTTTATAATTTTACCCTGCCAGGAATTTAAATTAAAAAAATGCCCTTGGAAAATTTTCAACCTTTTTTTTGGACAAAAAAAAAAATTAACCCAAATTTTGGTTTTTGGGTCCCTAAACCCTTTTAATGTCAAAAAAAACAAAAAAAACCCCAGTATCGACAGGGTCCGTTTTTCTGGAAAAAGCAGATTTTTATGTATTCTAAAGTAGCAAAAATGCTCTATGAAAAAATTCCTATTTTTCCCCCTTTTCCTGCGCTGATATTGTTTTTATGTTTGCATTTCTTTGCTGCCTTCCCCCCGCGTACCTAAAAAATCATTTTTTTTTAAAATTTCCTTTGGGGTCTGAGCAATTTTTGCTTTTTTAAAAGATTTAAAAAAAAAAAAAAACGGGCACAAATCGGGCCGGGGGGCCTTCAATTTGGTCTCTGGCTACCATTAAAAACCCCTCTGCCCCCCCGGGAAAAAAATTGCAAGAGGCTCCAATGGGGGAAAAGGGGAACCCCCTTGGGTCTAAAAAAACTGAATGCAATGTCACTATTCACTGGTTGGGGTGTGTCCAATTTTTTCCAAATTTTTGCAGGGTCCTGGCCCTTTCAAACAACCCCCCCAGTTCCCCCGGCCCCTTTTAAAACCCGCAAAAGGGCCCTTTAATTTCCAGCTCATTTTTACCCTGCTGACAAAAGACTTTTACTTGGTGGTCTTTCACCACCACACAAACACACAAAAAATTGATTGTAGATGAAATAAGACTTTTGTGAAATACATGTCATTGGCAATGCAGAGGATTTCCCTCAGTATTACTGGGGAACGGGTTTTTTATTTTTCGCTTTGAAACCCGGGAGACCCTTTTCTGTGGGAGATCCCAACTGTGCGGGGGGGCTGAGGCCATAGTGTTTGTACGGGGGAATAAAAGGTCTCCACTACATACAGTAAGGAGGCACCGCACACTGGGACAAAGTGTGACAGAGTTTACCGTTGTTTCAACCTCCCCCTCCTCAAACAGGCATCTATATTACAGTGCTGCTGGTGTGCACATGATGTACTTACTGGCTCTCTCCTGCACAGTGGCCTCTTCCAGCTCAGAAGCAGTTACTTTGACACAGTCGTCAACATAGTGATCCATCAATCTTTCAGGTGCCAACTTGGCCTGACTTCAGAGCTGTCTTAAAGGGCCAGCGAATTTTTTTTTTTTTTTTTTTTTTTAAAAATAAATTACAGGAAAGGTTAAATTTTTCCTAATGAAGCAATTTGAGAAAGTGTTTGTATTTTTCTTTGTTACTTCATGAGGGTTTTTCTGGAGGGGGATGGGGCTCTTTAAAAGGGGTTTTGCCAAGAAGTACTTACCCTTCCTGTTATCTTGCTCAAACAGAAATAAAAAATCATGCTGGGGTCATGAAGGTACACGGGAGAGGGAGGGGGTGAGCAAAGGGGCGAGGAAAAGGGGGCGTCTCAAAAGTTACCTAAAAAAAATACATTTCAACGGGATTCTTTATAAGCAAAAAGACTCATACACGACTTTCTCCCCAGCCCCTTTTACAGCTCATTCTCTTCCCGTCATCAGTAAGAAGTCATCCAACAAGCGCGGGCCCGGGCTGCTCGGTTTAAAGCAAACTTTAAGTAAATAAGGGCTTGTAAAGAAAGCGAGCTCCCCAGGCTTTACTTTTTTTAATCACATATTTTAGAAAAGTGATTAAATCCCATTTTGGGGGGGATCCCACGTCAACATTACATCGTGGCAAAACCCCTTTAAGGGGATGAATTTTGTATACAGCTTCCAGGTCATTGACTGTCATACAGAAGACATGAAGGAGCAGCTGACCCCGGTAGACCCATCAACAGTCATTTAGATAAGTTGCAGAAAGACTAAGTTATGGTAGAGATGCTGTGCATCGCTATAGAGGATTCTCTGCACTGTATAGGGCTGTGTGGGTGACTTTAGGGGGTGAATGGAGAAGACAACACCTTCTCTAAAGAACCTGTAGTGATCAGAAAATGCTACAGATCCTGCACTTGCCATGGGCTATATATTTTCCCTACAGTGGCCACTGAGGTAGTAAAATACAGATTTTGCAAGTGTTAAATGAACATTGCTTACAATAAGCAGAAATTCAACCCGCACCACAGTGATAAGCAGTTTGCATAGGGTGGTTGCTCTAATGCAAATCAAATGAGTGTCACGCTGCACAAGCTACAGCATGCAGACACCACTTCGGTAAATACATCTGCACCTTGTCCAATTCAAAGGACTACCTGACCAAGTAATAGATGACTTAAAATTATGATTTAAAAAGTTCAGCTTTATTTTAGACAATAGCAATACAGTGCATGCGGCTACACGTTTCCAACCCTTGTCGGTTCTTTGACAGAGCTGTGACAAAGAACCGACAAGGGTTGAAACCGCGTAGTATTATGCACACACTGAGTTTTACCTTCTGTATTGCTATTTTCTAAAATTATATAGTTACATAGTTTGTAAATCCCAAAAAAAACAGGCTGAACTGGATGGACGTCAATCTTTCTAAAGTGTTGATCCAGAGTAAGGCAAAATCCCCCGTGAGGTAGAAGCCAATTGTCCTCATTTTAGGGGAAAATTCCTTCCCAACTCCAATCTGGCAATCAGAATTAAAATCCCTGGATCAGCGACCCTTCTCTAGAATCCCGGTCACTATAACTTGTTATATTACATCTAGAAATGTATCCAGACCCTTCTCAAGAATCCCGGTCACTATAACTTGTTATATTATTACATCTAGAAATGTATCCAGACCCTTCTCTAGAATCCCGGTCACTATAACTTATTATATTATTACATCTAGAAATGTATCCAGACCCTTCTCCAGAATCCCGGTCACTATATTGTTATATTATTACATCAAAAATTTGTATCCAGACCCTTCTCCAGAACCCTGGTCACTATAACTTGTTATATTACTCTAGAAATGTATCCAACCCTTCTCCAGAATCCTGGTCACTAAAACTTGTTATATTATTACATCAGAAATTTATCCAGACCCTTCTCTAGAACCCCGGGCACTAAAAATTTTTATATTACATCTGAAATGTATCCAGACCCCTCCAGAATCCCGGTCACTATAACTTTTATTTATTACCTCTAAAAGTTCCAACCCTTCTCCAGAATCCGGGGTCACTAAAAATTGTTATATTATTACACTAGAATGTACCCAACCCTTCTCCAAAATCCTGGTCACTATAACTTGTTCATTATACATCTAGAAATGTACCAACCCTTCCCAAACCCAGACACAAACTTGTTATATTATTACATCTAGAAATGTATCCAGCCCCCTCTCCAGAATCCGGCACTATAATTGTTCTATTATTACATCTAGAAATGTACCCAACCCTTCTCTAGAATCCCGGTCACTATAACTTGTTATATTTTTACATCTAAAATGTATCCAGACCCTTCTCCAAACCCCTCATAAAAATTTTTATTATTACATCTAGAAATGTATCTAGACACGTGTCTTTTTTCAACCGTACTAACTATGTAACTATGTATCCAGACCCTACACTCTAGAAATGTCTCCAGCCCCTTTTTGAACTCTGTTAGTGAATTCACCATGACAATTTCCTCTGGCAGAGAGTTCCACAGTCTCTCACTGCTCTTACAGTAAAGAATCTCTTTCTATGCAGAAACTCTTTCCTCTTGGCATAGAGGATGCCCCCTTTGTTCTAGATACAGTCCTGGGTATAAATAGATCTTGGGAGAGATCTCTATATTGACCTTTATTATATTTATACATATTCATCATGTCCCCCGAAGCCGTCTTTTCTCTAAACTAAATAACCCTAATCTTGCTAATCTTTCTGGTACTTTTAGTCCACCCAGTCCTTTTATTATTTTTGTTGCCCGCCTTTGTACCTGTTCAAGCTCTACAATGTCTTTCCTGTGCACTGGTGCCCAAAACTGTACACAATATTCCATGTGTGGTCTAACCAGTGACCTGTATAATGGGAGAATAATGTTCTCATCATTTGCATCTATGCCCCTGTTGTAGATGTGAACAAAGGTTATATATGTGTGATCCTTTGTGTCTCTATTTTAATGCATTAGTTAGTATATACCTCACATATACAAAACATATATATATATTGTAAGCACTCGCTTAGCGCTTGGACGCCATTTTGGACCGTCCTGGGGGGTTTCTTTAACTCCGGGATCGCCACTTCTGTAGGCGGAATGGCACACGGACACCGGGTTTCTTTCTGGTGTCAGCCTGTTTTATTCAGGCACAGAAAACAAACAACACATGAATTAAATCAAACCCTAGGCCATCTGCCACTAACTAACTGATGACCTAACCCTGTTTTATCGGTAGTCTGGACCTAGCGTCCAGCATCAAACAACCAGTACTCTCCAGTACTACTCAGCTTCCCTCAAGCCTCCCGGGGCCAGAACTCTCTCCAGCTCTGTTGCTCCACTCTCTTGTGGCAGACCACACCCCCCGCTCACACTGCAGAGACAGCCTTTTTAGGGTCCTGGTAAATCCTGAAACCGAACCTGGCCTGGACCGTGGGACGAGCCTCGCAACCCAACACTGTGACCGTCCCCGGGAAAGGCAACAACCCACCAAAAGCCGCATAGCAGCCATACTAGTACAACAAGTCAGTAAACCTCTGTTACAGACGCCAAATGGTTGCCTTCCCCCCACCGAAACCAGGATTTCGGTGGCACGTCGGTAAGCAGATCTCCTGGTTGTACGCCACCTAGTGGCAAATCCTGCGACCGTCTGAGGTCGGCCGGCCAACAATTAAATAATATATATATATATTAATATATATTATAATATTATATATATATTTAATATATTATATTAAAAAGATCATAAATAATAAGTTAGCTATGAGTCACCTATAACCTTATATAATGATTAATGGAGCTGTAGTGTAGAGCATCTTTATTAGTCATTTAATGTTTTTAACAACAACTGTCCCGCCTGAAAGTTAGTTTTTAGAGGATCATCGTGTGTACATCCCAAGATGTGGCACCTCTATGAAGTATTGTACCCTGTCGTCCAACACAATCCCTGTGAGTGCTGTGAGGAGTGGGGTCATGAGTTAGATCAAGGACGTAGCCAATAGACCTTCACATCCATAACATTGGAAGCTTTCTTATGCTACAAATATTTGCAAAGGTATAAAAAAGCCAACCAATTTGTGAATAAAGCAAAAGGCAATTCATAGCAGCAAGCATGATTTTGTGATGTTCTTCACGTGTCAGATCCTTCTGTTATTTTTAAGCTAATTTTCGACCCACCACAAGACGAGAATTGCCCTTTGTGTACTCATATCACCCCATTTAAAATACACCCCATGTCCTGTTTGCCTTGGCAGCTGCTGCCTGAACACTGGCTGCTACCGTTAAAGTTTTACTGTCCACCAGGATTCCCAAGTCCTCTTCTCCAGTCAATTTTACCAGTGTTTTTCCATTATAACATGTAGTCATGTAATGGTAGTGTTTCCATCCCCATGTGCATAACCTTGCATTTATCTGTGTTAAAAACCTCCTCTGCCACTTCTCTGCCAGGCCTCCCAAACTTATCGCAGACCCTGTTATAATAAAACATTATCCTCTATTGTGTTGATTACTTTACAGAGCTTAGTATCATCTGTAAAGATCGATATTCTACTGTGTATTCCCTGTGTAAGATCATTAATGAAAATATTAAAGAGGATAAGATATGAACATTTTAAAGCAAGCAGGAGACACAGTATTTGAAAATGTGTGAACTTTCCAAGGCTGTAGAAGCCAGTCCTCTCCGAGCAATACAGAGCTGGGAGCACATTGGCAAGGAAGCAGTGAGCGATGTATAAATATACATGTAATAGATGGACTGGGTCGGCTGATACCAGCTCCCGCACCCAGGACATCCCTATTGTGGGTGGAAATCCCCTGTACAGCTCCACATTAAGAAAAGCAGAGACGGTGTCTTACAGATACACTACCTGATTCACAGTACTTGGACAAAGACTCCTCGAGAGAAGGAACAGGGAGGGGAGGGAGCGAGTCCTGGTACTGGAACGTCCTCTCTTCTACAGACTCGAACATGTGATTCTCCATGACGGCTACGAGTCAGTCATCTGCAGGCAAGATGGAAAAATTATTGTTATGCAGGGCCAAAAAAAAAAAAAAAAAACAGCCGAGGGCCCGTGGGGGGGGGGGGGGGGGGGGGGGGGGGGGGGGGGGGGGGGGGGTTTGTGTCTGTTGTAGGTATTCTGGCCCTTTGTAATCCCAAAAGACATCATACAGCACCACCAATATGTCTAACATCCAGCAAGGGGAGATCTCTCCTTAGGGAGAGCGCCATATAGGCGTGTGAAGATTCGAAATTGCCTTTTTGCACTCCACGAAGCATCTGCATATCGCAAGGCATTATGGGAAAGGAGCGGAGAAGGCACAAGCTCCCTCTATTGATTATGTAACAATCCTCAATTTGCTTTTATGAACCCACTGGGTGCTTTGGGAAACATAAGTGGGATATTTAGCCAACCACATCATCCCCCCATCTGCAGACAAAATCCATTTCAGGGCTTGTTTGCCCCTCGTCAGTACAGAGCGCTCTCCCTAAGGAGAGATCATCGCCTATTCTGAGCACTCATTGCCCTCCCACTCAGCCAAGGCCAGCATCGCTCTGCTCTGTACTGACGAGAGGCAAAACCCTGAAACGGCTGTCTACAGATGGGTGATGCTGGCTTGGCTAAATATCCCCCTTGCTTTCCAAAGACCTAGTAGGTCCAAAGAAAATTGAGGATTTGTTACATCCAATAGAGGGCACTTGAGCTTCTCAGCTCCTTTCCCATAATGTCTTGTAACATCCAGCAGTAATTCTTAGTCTTGTAGTTCACCAGTTGAGACATTTACAGGCAATCTAATATTCAGTGGGTATGTTCACACAGCATCTTTGGGGCATATAGCAGCACAGATTGTCTGCACCGCTATCCGCCTGGTGTTCTAGAAGTAAACTTTGGCCGGCACATACTTCTAAAGCGCTGAAAGCCAACTCCATTAGACTTTCACTAAGTGACATGTCAATTCTTTTTCCAGCGCGTTTTGTACGCCGGGGAAAACGTGAAGTAATCATAGCTCTCAATGGGCGTATTGCCATGTGAACATACCCTAATACTATGATAGCTACCATTAAATCATGGTAACAAACATGCAGCAGCAGGAAAAGAAAATATATATATATATAATATATATATATATATATATATATATATATATATATAATAAATATATATGTTATATATATTGATATTTATATAGTATTTATATATATGAAAAAAAAGCAATGTGGCGCACAATAGTGTATAGCCATGTTAAAAATATGAAAGATTAGATAAGTAACAGTTTTTTCTGCTCACCTTGTGGTGTATGTGCAACTACATTTAGAGGCACAACACTCAAAACGCAATACAGGGCTATTTGATCCATGGCCCTTAACCGGCAGCCTTGGATCCCTGGGTTCCTTCAGCGTGTAAAATCTCTGCTGAGCCTCGGTATAGAGCTTGTAAAAAAAAAATGGCGGACCCGCGCACAGTTTAAAGAACGCCAATATTGCAGGCGGTACTGTTAAAAATATCTATTTTTTAAAAGACATGCAAAGGTATTATCCTTCGCCTCTGATGAAGCGCTGTTTATAAGCGAAAAAACACGTTAGATTTTTTTCTGTTATTTTTTTAATACTGCAAAGGAGAATACCTTTGCATATCTTTTAAAAAATAAAATAGATATTTTTAACAGTATCGCCTGCACTATTGGCGTTCTTTCTACACGTGCACCGGGTCCGCCATTTTTTCACTACAATCTCATATATATATATATATATCTAATTATAATATATATATATATATATATATATATATATATACATACAAAATATTACATATATAAATATTATACATATATAAATAAACATATAAATATTATATACACACATATATATATATTACATAAATATATACACACATATATATATATACACATAATATATAATATAAAACATAAATATAATAAGATACATATACATACACATAAATATATATATTATACATATATATACACATATATAAATATATATATATTCCCATCAAATACAACATATAAATATTATATAATTTCACATGATACACAATATATAGTATATATAGAATATATATAATATATATTGATATATATATACTATATACATACATGCAAATACACAACACACACACACACACACTCCACACCATGCGGTTTCACAGAGCCTCACACATCCTGGGCAGGCTGTAGGTGTTTCTATAGCAGTGATTAGCATATTCCTAGCTGAGCCTGTGTCATTGAGTTGATTGCTAAAAGGTTTAATCTGCTAAAAAAAAACTCCCAGGAGTGAAGACAATTGCTTTTCAAAGGTAACTATTCTAGTCTTGTTAGACTATGTTCACATGGCTTATTGCAGCGTGTATAGTACGCACCGCAATACGCCATGTGTTTTGGAACTACGGGTGGAGGTGAGGGGGGGCGGCGCTGGCACCCAGTCGGCCCCATTGACATGCCTTGCCAGCGGCGCATAAGCGTCGCTAACAATTGACATGTCACTCCCCCACCCCCTCCATGCGTACAATATGAGATCTATGAATTACCATAATTGCGGCGCGCATTTCGGCACGTATGAAGCACAATAGGCGGCGAAATACGTGCGCAATTACGCCCACAAATAAGCCATGTGAACATACCCTTAGAGATAATAAAGTCTCTGCTCCTCTCCATCCAACCATGGTGATGTCACTCCCTGCTATCTGTCTAATCAGGAAGGTAACCAGAGAAACCTGCGTGCACTAAGAGCAGATAAAATCTCTCTTATCTCCTGACCAGAGCAATATCAGAAGACCAAAGTGTTTAGAAAAAGTCTTCATTTACCCTTCCCTATATGTTGAAGTCTAATCTTTGTAGTGAGAAAACCCCTTTAAAGGGAACATGTAATCAAAAATGACTTACTGCTTAACTCAAGAGTTTTTGGTTATATTTTTTTAAATTTTCCAGATCACTTTCAATATTTTTTAATAATAATTCTTAAGTCCTGAAGTTTTCACTTTGGCCACTAAGCCTAAGAATAGTCTGACACTTCCTGTTCTGTACATAAAGATTCTCAGTTGTCTGTGCTCATTATCAGGCACAAAGAGGGTTCCAAAGTGAAAGGAGACACCAGTGTGAATAAAATAACACGAGGATCCACCAGTCACAAGAGGAGATGTCCACAGTTCCACCCTTTGTCACCATCCCTGCACAGTGACTTTCTTTCCATGTCACAGTAGCATGACTAAAAAAACTCTCCTAAGAAGTCAATCGAACCTGAGTCAGTCGTAAGTTTCCCTTAAGTGCATGAAGCTACTGAAAAGCATCTCTCTGACTGTGCTGTTAAAGGGGATCTCTCTACAATGATTGGTTTTAAATTAAAAAATAGCTTTAAAAAACAAGCAGCTTGCAATATATGTTCATTACAAATGTCCTACTGATTTTGAGTTTGCCCCTGTTAGTAGTACACATCACTTCTAAAATCTCTATAGCATGCTGACCTGTTGATTTTTATCTCACTGCTGTCCAGTGCTGATACTCAACACCTTCTGAATACAAGGTTGGAGCACAGAGCCCCTCCACACAGAATGGCTTCTGTAGTGGAGGGAGGGTGGGAGGCTTCTGGCTTCTGTGTCTGGCTGCCTGGATTAACCCTGTGTAGTGCATGCTTTCACTCCTGTTCTCTACACAGATTGAGTAGAGCAGAGGTGAAGCTGATCATAATGTGACGCATGACCCGGTGTGTTACCTATAATCATGATGTGACATGTGAGCTGTGACTATAATATAGAAACAGATCAGGGGGCAGTGAAGCGCTTCATGCTCTGCTGTATTAGTACTACATCCTGAGTATAAGTAACACTTCCAAGCTGCCCTGTTCTGTTCTGATAGGGTGTCTCCATGGAGCTGAACAATAACAGCTGATCATAGCAGCAAGAGCCTGCAGCAGACTAAGGAAGGCACACACAGTGTTTAAACCTGCAAGCAAAACGCAAAACTCCCTCCGCCCTCACCCCTGCTGTATAGAAGATATGAGGCAGCTTTCTGAGTGTGCTGAGGGAGGGGGGAAAGGAGCAGGACAAGAAGCACGCCCCTGAATTCAAAATCCTTTGCTCCTTTGCCTTTGAAGAATTCCTGAAAGCTGAATGAGACCACCTCCATTAAAGCAGTACAAACAAGGCCTATGGCCAAAAGTGGAAAACTGCACAGACTTTAAGAATTATTAAAAAATATTGAAAAGGGATATGAATTAAAAAAAAAAAAAAAAAAAAAAAAAATCCTAAAAAATGTGTTAACAAAAAATGGGACTTTTTTTTTTTTTAAAAAAAAACAAAAATGGGGGGAAAAAAACTCATTTTTGATGACACATTCCCTTTAACTCTACAGTGATTCTTCCGGTTTTTATTTCTCTCCCTCCATCCAAGAGCCATTTGTAATTTTTCATCTACATAGTTACACGGGTAACAGTTTTGTTCTGAAACAGGATGTACTTTTAAATAGTATCGCTGACCAGACCATATAATGTACTGGAAACCTCTCCCCCACCCCAAAAAAAAAAAAAAAAAAATTTCAATTGAAAATTTTTATTAAGTTTTTCAGTTTTTTAACAAATAAAAGTGCAATGCTGTCACATTCGAGACTGGTACAATTGTTGGCAGATTAAAGCGTCGAAGACAATCCTCAAAATTCGGTGACTGATTACAAAAATTCACAGCTCTGTAAAACGTGTAGAACCTCGCAGAGGGAGCTGCAGAGAAGCAAAGAATTGTCCAATAAAAGTTGAAGAAAGAACCATAGAAAGTCTGTAAACGTACAAAAAAATATGACATCCAGATGAGACATAGAAACACAAGGGAGGGCAGTGAGGGAGAAGATGATGGCTCTTGTACTGGGTCTCTAGGATTCAAATACCAAGGTGGGTTAAGAATCCAGTATGTGTCCCAACTGGACCCCCATAAATTTTTTGGTGGGGTGGAGTGTGAAAAAAAAATGCAATTGCTCCAGGTTTGTAGAGGTTTGGTTTTTACAGAGTTGTCTCGCTACAAAGATTAGCTTTCAACATGTAGGGAACAATAAATGAAGACGTTTTCCAAATATATTGCTTTGTTCATTTTTTTTTTTTTTGTTGAGGAGCTACAAGTGATTTTATCACCACCTGTGCTCTCTCTGGTTCCCCAAGTGACCGACCTGTGTACTCCTTCTCCCCTGCTGTTTGTTCTATCTTGATAGCAGGAGTGATGTCATCACCCAGGTTGGCAGTGTGAGAGCTTGTGTGTTATCTGATCTTTCAGACAAAGGACAGTAATTACTACCGTTTACTGTACCTCAGAAGCTTCCCTGGTCCTGACAGCATGAGATTTATCTAATTAGCAGCAGTTTGAATACACAGAGCTCATATGCTAATTATAGACAGCTTGACCAGGAAGTGACAGAGCAAAGCAGCATGATTTTATTCATGCATCCTATGTAACTTTGAGATGAGACAAACCCTTTAATACTTTTAAAAAGATTCTCCATTTATTAACTTTGCTCTGCAGCGACGTTTTCCGTAACAAATTATTCCACCAAATTTTTGGGAATGTGACAAGACCACAAAAAAAAACAAAAACGCTATTTTGGGGTTGGGATTTTTTTTTTCTATTGTGTTCAGAGGACGGGAGAAAAAATTTAGATTTTATTATATCGAACTTCACGGACAGATGCAGCTTTTGTTCCCAGAGTGATTTTGAATCTCAACCTGCGACTCATCATTGCTCTTCTGTGGTAGCCAGCCGGCAGACACCCAAAGATGTGACCCTTCTTGGAGTAGTAAGTATAATCACTTATAACCATAACAAGTGCATAGTGTGTGTCTATACATACGTATATATGTAACAATAGCGCCTCTCTACAGTACAGTGCGGTATTACATGTCCTGTACTGCTGTTACATATATTAATGAGGTGCATGCAGTGATTGGCGGTCTAGTAGCTCCTCTCTACAGTACAGTGCGGTACTACATGTCCTGTAATGCTCTTACATGTATTAGTGAGATTCATCGCAGTGGAGTTTGCGGTCTATAAGCTCCTCTCTACAGTACAGTGCGGTACTACATGTCCTGTACTGGCTCTTACATTAATAGTGAGGTGCATGCAGTGATTGCAGTCTAGTAGTGACTCTCTACCAGTACAGTGTGGTCTACAATTACCTGTACTGCTCTTACATGTATTAATGAGGTGCATGCATGATTCGAGGCTATAGCGCCTTTCCACAGTACAGTGCCGGTACTACAATGTCCTCTTACTGCTGCTTACATGTAATAGTGAGGCAGTGCATGCGGTGATTGGTGGTCTAAATAGCGCCTTTCCACAAGTACAGTGCGGTGACTGATTACTACATTCCTGTTAGCTGCTCTATATGTATAGTGAGTTGTCAGCAGTGATTGGTGTCTAGTAAGTGCCTCTCTACAGTACAGTGCGGTACTACACTGTGCCCTGTACTTGTGTTCTTACATGTATTTGTGTGGTGCATGCAGTGATCGATGGTCTTCAGCACCTCTCTACAGTACAGTGTGGTACTACATGTCCTGTACTCCTCTTACATGTATTAGTGAGGTGCCTGCAGTTTATTGTGTTCTATAGCTCCTCTCTACAGTACAGTGGGGTACTACATGTCCTGTACTGCTCTTACATGTAATAGTGAGGAGTGCATGCATTGATTGGTGGTCTAGTAGTGCCTCTCTAACATCAGTGCGGGTACTACATGTCCTGTACTAGCTCTTTCACATGTATTAGTGAGGTGCATGCAGTGATTGGTGGTCTAGTAGCTCCCTCGACAGTACGGGTGCGGTACTACATGTTCTGTACTGCCTACAATGTATTAGTGAGGTGCAATGCAGTGATTGGCCGGTCTATTAGCTCCTCTTACAGTACAGTGCGGTACTACATGTCCTGTACTGTTCTTACATGTATTAGTGAGGTGCATCAGTGATTGCGGTCTATTAGAGCCTCCTCTCTACAGTGCAGGGCAGTATTACATGTCCCTTTACCTGCTCTTACATGTTTTAGTGAGGTGCATGCAGTGATGGGTGGTCTAGTAGTGCCTCTCTACAATACAGTGCGGTACTACATGTCCTGTACTGCTCTTACATGTATTAGTGAGATGCATGCAGTGATTTCTGGTCTAGTAGCCTCTCTACAGTGCAGTGCAGTATTACATGTCCTTTACTGCTCTTACATGTTAGTGAGGTGCATGCAGTGATGGGTGGTCTAGTAGTGCCTCTCTACAGTACAGTGCTGTACTACATGTCCCGTACTGCTCTTACATGTATTAGTGCGGTGTATGCAGTGATTGGCGGTCTAGTATCCCCTGTCTACAGTACAGTGCTGTACTAACATGTCCTGACTGCTCTTACATGTATAGGAGGTGTCAATGCAGTGATTGGTGGTCTAGTACGCCTCTCTACAGTATGACAGTGCGTACTACATGTCCAGTACTGCTCTTTACATGTATTAGTGCAGTGCATGCAGTGATTTGGTGGTCTAAGTAGAGCCTCTCTACAGTACAGTGTGGTAAACTACATGTCCCTGTACTGCTTCTTACATGTATTAGTGAGGTGCAATGCAGTGATGGTGGTCTAGTAGTGCCTCTCTACAGACAGTGCGTAGCTCACATTTTCCGCGGTACTGTTCTTACATGTATTAGTGAGGTGCATGCAGTGATTGGCAGTCTATAGCGCCTCTCTACAGTTACAGTCGGTACTACATGTCCCTGTACTGTTCTTACATGGTATTAGTGAGGTGCATGGCAGTGATTGGTCAGTCTTATACGCCTCTCTAGCAAACACTGCGGTACTACATTCCGTACCTGCTCTTACATGTATTAGATGAGTAAAAAACAAATGCCAGTGATTGGCGGTCCTATAGCGCCTCTCTAACAGTACAGAGCCGGTAACTACATGTCCAGAACTGCTCTAACATTATTAGGTGAGGTACATGCAGTGATTGGCGGTCTAGTAGCGCCTCTCTACAGTAAATGCGGTAATACATGTACCTGTACTCCTCTTACATGTATTAGTGAGGAGCATGCAGTGATTGGCCGGTCCAAAAGCGCCTCTCTACAGTACAGTTGCGGTACTAACATGTCCTGTACTGCTCTTACATGTATTAGTGAAGTGCATGCAGTGACTGTGGTCTATAGCATCTCTCTACAGTACAGTGGCGGTGCTACATATCCTGTACTCTCTCTTACATGTATTAGTGAATGCATGCAGTGACTGGTGGGTCTATAGCATCCTCTCTACAGTACAGTGGAGGTACTACTTGTCCTCGTACTGCTCTTACATGTATTAGTAGGTGCATGCAGTGATTGGTGGTCTAGTAGTGCCTCTCAACAGTACAGTGCGTACTACATTTCCTGTACAGTTTTCTTACATGTATTAAGTGAGGTGCCTGCAGTGATTGGCAGTCTATACGCCGGTCTCTACAGTACAGTGCGTTACTACATGTCCTGTAACTGTTCTTACTGTATTAGTGAAGGTGCATGCATTGGAATGGTGTCTTATAGCATCTCTCTACAGTACAGTGCGGTGCTACATATCCTGTACTCCTCTTACATGTATTAGTGAGGTGCATGCAGTGATTGAGGGTCTATAGCTCCTCTCTACAGTACAGTGCGGTACTACATGTCCTGTACTGCTCTTACATGTATTAGTGAGGTGCATGCAGTGATTGGCGGTCTAGTAGTGCCGTTGTCACGGTCCATGCCGCGGTTTCCGTTCTGGGCTGCGGACGTGGCTGTGTTCCTTTCTCAGATCCGGTTCCTGTTGCCGCTGGTTACTGTGCAGCTTTTCCCTTGCTGGCCTTGCTGTTCCTCCATCTTGGCTGCTGCCCTACTCCTTGTTGCTGTATAGAGGGCGCGCCACTATCTTCCCTTCCTTTTATTCCACAGTGTGCAGCGGGGTTGGGCTTCCTCTACCAATCCCCTTCCACCTGTGGGGTTATAAGCCTGCTTCTCCCCACACTCCCTGCCTGATCCTTGTGGTGTCCTGCATGGTGGTTGTCGGTGTGCGGCCATGTTTCTCTGTTCACTCATTGTGAAGTTTATGCCTCAGTTCCTAGCCGGGGTCTCTGCTTTGTTTCTGGCCATGTCCGTGGTGTTGTGTCCTATCTATGTTTTGTACCTTGCCCTCCGTTTAACCTTCCCCTTTAGCGTCTGTTTAGTTCTGTGTCTGTCCTGCATGTCTCTACCCTAGTCTGCTGTAACAGTGTCCCTATCCCTGTTGGTACCTAGACTGTGGGGTCAGCTGCCACTGCTGATGTCTCACCTGACGGCCATTCAGCAAAGGCTGTGAAGATGCCCGATGGCTGCTTAGTTACGCCACTTCAGAGTAAACCCATCAGTCCAGTGAGCCCCCTACCCGCTCACCTGTTAGGCCTCGTTCACACGGCTTATTTTGCCGCGGATTGCGGCCGGATTTGCGCTTCAGTACGGCGCCAATCCGTCCCTGTCATTACGGTAATCCACAGTTCTCATAGAGCCAGTGATTCCCTCCTCCTCCCCCGCGTCGGCGAATCCGCCGAGGGGGAAAAAGTGAACATGCACATTATTTACGGCGCAGACGCGCAGCTGAAACAATGCATTGTCCTAATGGGCAGGGGAGCGCGCCGCCAGCCGCGCTCCGGCCCCGCCCCTTATTCACGGCGGATTTGTGAGCGCACAAATCCGTCGGGAATAAGCCGTGTGAACACGGCCTTACAGTAGGATCAGGCCCTGAACTCCACTGACGTTCTGCCCTCTGTTTTCTTAGTTCATGTGCAGGTCTCGTTTCTGGAAGTTCCTTTTTTGTGTGTGGGGGGGGGAGTGGTTCCTTTGCTTTTTGCAGGTCTTTACTGGTGTTTTGCAGCTGCTTGCCGCTCACTGACCCTATAGTTGGTTTTGGGGTTGCCCTCTGAGAAGTTTCAGGACCCATATCTATGTGGGATTTCCTTTTTGAGGTTTTGGAGGGGGCATAAATGTGGGGCAGGTACTGTCACAGTCCATCTTCTCGTCCTCTGTTCAGGATGTGTTCCTGATCCGGTCCTTACGCCGCGGTCTCTGCTGCGATCCGCGGCTGTGCTGCTATGTTTCTGCTGGTTGCCTTGTGAGTTTATGCCTCAGTTCCTAGCTGGAGTCTGTACTTTTGTCTCCAGCCATGTCCTTGGTGTTGTGTCCTGTCTGTATGTTTTGTACCTTGCCCTCCGTTTAACCTTCCCCTTTGCCCTCTGTATGGCCTTCATGTCGGTTTAGTTCTGTCGCTGTGTCTGTCCTGCAGGTCTCTACCCTAGTCTGTTGTACCATTGTCCCTATTCCTGTAGGTGCCTAGCATTGGCACGTCTGGCCTGTCTGCTCAGCTGCCACTGCTGGGGACTGCTCTGTTGACTCATCTGGTGGCTGTCAGGGAAGCCATCCTCACCATCAAAGCCTCTGTGAAGATGCCCAATGGCTGCTTAGTTACACCTCCTCGGAGCAAGCCCGGCAGTCCAGTGAGTCCACTACCTGCCCCACTGCTCTTACATGTTCTAGTGAAGTGCATGCAGTGATTGGTGGTCCATAGCTCCTCTCTACAGTACAGTGCGGTACTACATGTCCTGTACTGCTCTTACATGTATTAGAGAGAGTTTCATGCAGTGATTATGGTCTATAGCAGCCTCTCCTACAGTACAGTGCGGTACTACAAGGTCCTGTACTGCTCATACATGAGTATTTAGTGAGGTGCATCAGTGATTTGGTGGTCTATAGCGCCTCTCTACAGTGACGTGCGTTACTTCATGTCCTGTATCTCTTCCCTTGACATGTATTAGTGAGTTGCAATAGCAAGTGATTGGCGCTTCTAGTAGCTCCTTCTACAGTGCGGTACTACATGTCCTGTCTGCTCTTACATGTATTAGTGGAGGGTGCATGCAGTGATTGGTGGCCTATAGCTCCTCTCCTACAGTACATGTGGTACTACAATGTCCTTTCTGCTCTGACATGTTTTAGTGCCCAGTGCAATTCCAGTGATTTGGTGGTCTATAGCCGCCTCTCTACAGTACAGTGCTGTACTACATGTCCTGTAACTGCCTTACATAGTATTAGTGAGGTGCATGCAGTGATTGCGGGTCTAGTAGCTCCTCTCTCAGTACAGTAGCGGTCGCTACATGTCCTGTACAGGTCTTACATGTATTTAGTGAAGTGCATGCAAGTGGACCGTGTCTATAGCATCCTGCTCTACAGTACAGTGCAATTACTACAGTCCTTATACTCTCTAACATGTATTAGTGAGATGTCATGCAGTGAATGGTGGTCTACTAGCACCTCTCTACAGGACAGTGCGGTACACATGATCTGTACTGCACTACATGTATTATTAGAGGTGCCATGCAGTTATGGCGTCCTATAGTTGTCCTCTCTACAGTACAGTGTGGGTAACCAGGTCCCGTACTGCTCCTTTGGTTATACATGTATAAGTGCAGTGCATGCAGTGATTGGTGATCTGTAGCGCCTCTCTACAGTACAGTGCGGTACTATATTACTATATATATGTACTGCTCTTACATGTCCCAGGCTCCTTTGGGCACCATTTGAGGGCCTCATTTTCTTTTTCTGTTCCACTGTATATAAAGTCCATGACCCAGAGAAGCTCCTTTCCTCACATAGAAAGTGATTTTTCCAGCTTCCAGCAGCTCTCTGTGATATTATATGGAAGGACGCGCTTTATCTGGATTAGTATCTGCTTTACCTATCTGATGAGGTGTTCTTGAATTAAGGGAGCAGTATTGGTCCTACATTTGGATTATTTCTGTGCTGTTTAGTATCTGCTTTATTCTCAAGGTAGTGCACAAGACAAAGAACTGGAGACACAAAGAGGAACCTGGTCGACTTACAGTATTTACAAAGTAATTGGCGAGTCTAGAGATGTAACCTGCATGAAGATCTTCAGAGATAAATGCTTCTACAGTAGGACTACCTGTTCTGCAGGTCGGCTCCTAGCAGGCGGCAGTGCTACCTATTCATTTCTATGGGGCTCTCCAGGGCTGTGGAATCGGCAAGCCAAAGCCCCGACTCCTCAATTTCCCAACTCTGACTCCTGACTCCCTCATACATGGCGCATGTTTTAAGTGATAACTTTACTGTAGAAAAATGGTAACATCAGGCTGTTTTATCACCTTATGAATCAATAATCAAGTCTATTTAGGTAGAACAACACTGACAAGCAAAAGTGTAACAATGTTTTGCGATCTTATTGAACACTTGTGGGTAGGAGTTTGAAAAAAAAGCTGCATTATATCCAAGGTCCCATCTACACCAAACATTGGGAATGTGTAGAAGAGAGCGGGGATCAGATTTTGGGTCAAGATATTGCTTTGAATCAGATCAGAGCCCAAAAGGATTCAGGCAGAGCTGAAAAAACCAACAGTGGATTTCCCAAATGCTAAAAAAAAGAATACAAAATTAACAAGTTTGATGATTTTATAGGAGCAAAACAGTAACAATGCAGTTACAGGAAAAATCCTGCAGAACTAAGCAGATTCTAAATAACTAGCAAGTCAAATTTAAGTATACAGATTGTAAGAGACTGAATAATAAAATAATAGTAGCCTCATGTGCAAATGCTGTAGTGGATGGTGAATAATGGAGCCTTGTAAAGTCACAAGTTTCAAACAATTGTTACCATTTTTGCTTGTGAGTGTAAAATATATTTATTGATTAATGAACTTTAGAACACACAAAAAGTGTAAATGTGCAAAACACCTGCAAGGAACATTTTGTGGAGTCTCTGATTGGTTCTGAGGAATAGTATTGCCGCCCATCAATCCTGCATACAATGACCTCACTATCTGATCTCATTATTTCCAGGCTAGAGGAAACGGCCTCTCTACACAACTTGGGATTGGGGGCAAAGCCTTGACCACAGGCAGCAACATTCTAGACAATGTCCGGTATAAAGGAATTGCCTCAGCCACAGCCAGTTTTGATGAATGGTTGAACTCTTCTACTCTTTGAAAAACAGGTAATAGATTTTGCTGAAACCTTTTTGCCTGGAGTCAGAATCTTTTTCCCTGGGCAGTTGCTTGCCTGCTGCCCATGTCATCAATTACACTCCTTCATGTATGAGGCTAGAAGATATGGGAGCAGTAGCACAGGCCGGTACGCCAAAGCCTCTTGCTCTTTGCACTGCATCGAACTAACAGGACCAACTAACTATATATTTTGGGAGTCTCAGTCGGTCCATTTTATGACGACTCCGACTCCTGCAAAATAGGCACCGACTCCACATCCCTGGGGCTCTCCCACTCGCATGGCTATATCTGCCATCGTCCACCTCGTTCTCGACCTACTGTGCTAAAAACCGCAAGTGGGAAAACCTCTTTAAAAGTTGCATCATTTGTGTACTGGGGCTTTCCTATAAGAATGATGATTAAAAAAAAAATAAATAAATAAAAATTCCTGCTGTAGATGGGTGTTCGATTTGGCTGATATCCCCAGTCATCTTTCAAGGCTGGGATAGAATTCAATAACATGGTTACTACCTATAGGTTGCACTAGAAAGAGTTTTCTCCTTTTAGAAGCAGAGCTAATTCGCATACTTTTTCCCCATGAAGCATTGTCTGTAAGAACTATATACTAAGAGGATCTCTTCAGTGAGAACCAATAACCCCCAACCCCCAAAAAAATTTGCTCCTGTACAGTCCCAAATAAATTTGGGTTTTTTTACCAGTGCCACACATTCTCCATTCAGGTTTTCTCAAGTCCTGACCAAAGTGTTAAACGTCACGTTCCTAAGCAGGGGTCTCTGTCCCCAAAATGGGTAAACAATGAACACACCACACACATTATAAAAATAAAAAATATATATATATATAATAAAAAAAAATGTAAATGCGACTCAAAAAATTGGGCAACAAGGGGGGCCCAAAAGGGGGATTAGCCCAAAAAACCCTAAATATGCAAAGAAAAAACCGCAGAAAACTCCAATTCAGGGAAAAAAAACTTGCTTTATTCACCCATGAAGGCAACGTTTCAGCTCACAATAAAAAAAGGCTCCTTTTGTAGAGCTGAAACTTTGCCTTGCAAAAATTATATATATGCGGATAAATAAAAAATATATATATATATATAATGTAAACTTTTTTCCCTTCATAAACTTTGACTTTGTATTTTAAGTCCATTTAGTAATTTTTTTTTTCTCTGTTTCCAGAAAAAAAACTAACACCTTGCACTTTGTGCAGGAGGAAAAACCCCACATGATTTCTTCCAAAGGGCTTTGTTCACACGGCTTAATTGGGGAAACGAAAAATTACGCCCCGAAATTACGCCTGTGGACGGGGGCGGGGGGGAGCGGGGGAGTAAGCGGGGGGGCCGGTTTTTTTTTTTGCCGGCCCATTGACTATCACGCAGGGGCGCGATACGCCCTAAAAGTACGGGGTTAATTATCTCCCCGCCCGGGTTTTCGCCGGGCGGGGGGAGGGGAACTAATCCAAATTTTTCTCTATGGAACGTGAATTACCTAATGAATGGGCCTTTTCGGCCCGTAATTGGGCGCACTTGGGCGCGAAATTTACGGACCAAATACGGCCCTTTTTTAACCGTGTAAAAAGGGGCCTAAAGCCATGTTCCCATAAAACCTTTTTTTAAAGCGCGCAATTTGATGCATTTTTTTTTTAGCCGAAGTTCACACCAATATACACTTCATGGTGTTCAAGTCCAGCACTTATTGAGTGCAGTGTAAAGTCACCATCACAAGCGACAATGATCCAGATTTTTAAAACACAGGAGAAAATCTGCCTGGGGCAGGTATTGTATTTGAAAATTAAAAATAACAACCTTCAACAAGTAAACAACTGCGTTCTTCGTGCCAAAAGATCGTCCCGGGTATACCCTAAAAAAAGCGCTACACCCCGTACTGAGGGGCGCCTTGCTGATTGGGGGGTAGCTTAAGCAGTTTTTTGACAAAAATTAATAGGCCCCAAAGAAGGTAACGTTAGGGAGGGTTTCCCCCCTTATTGGGGTCCCCTTGTTTATAGGAGGTGGGCTTAAGCAGTTTTGATAAAAGTAGCAAAAGGGTTTTTTTCCTAAAATTCCTATGTGCCTTTTGATAGTTTTTTAGTGCTAGTAGTGTGCTACTGATATTGGATTGTGTATGTATATTGCTGCCACACCGGTGTGCGCCTTGCTCAAATTTTTTTTTTGTTTGGGGGGGGGGGGGGGGGGGCTGCCCCCCTTTTTTTTTTTTTTTTCGCACTCCACCACCCGCACAGGCCTTTTAAAACATTGCAGATAAAACCCAGTAGCTGGACCTTTTCTCCCTAAATGTGTAAAATCTGGTTAACCATGTCGAAAAGAACCATACTCTCCAAATTACCATCAAATATATTCAGCCCCCCAACAGGTATCACCTGAAATCTTCACTCGTCTACTACTTTCTATGGTTAACACAGTACAACATTATACTACTAAGTCTGAACAGGCACCTAGAGAGGTAACGTTAGTGTAGGTTTCCCCCACCTGATTGAGGTCCCCTTGCTGATTGGGGGGTGGGGGTTTAACATTTTTTATCAAAAATGTGAACTAAGAAAACCCCAAAAAAATTTTCATGTATCCTAATAAAACAGAAATGTTCTTTCCAAAAATTCTTATGTGCCCTTTTTTTTAAAAATATTTTTTTTTTTAGTGTTAATAGTGCACTACTGAAATTGGATTGTGTTTGTACGAGGACTGTAGCTTTGGGCCGCCGGAGTGAATGAGACTGAGCTGCAGTACCGCATACAACCTGCAGAAAAGGGGGGGGGGCTTTTTGGGGGTTTTTTTGGGTCAGTAGCAGCTTTTTTTTTATACCCAGGAGGATAGCGGGGTTTTTCCAGGCAGTTTTAGTATGTTTTCCCCTCTACTAATTTTTTGTCAACAAAAAAAGTGTAAAAAAAAAAAAAATACTACAAAAACAGCATGGAAAAAAAAAAAAATGAAAAAAAAATTACGTAGATCATAGCTAAAAAAAATGTTGTGCAAAATAGAAGTGTGAAAGGGGGTTTTAAGTAGCGCTCTGCCTCTTCTCACACTGCAAAAGGGCTTTCGCTCTAGTTGTCCCCCGCCAAATGAAGTGCACGGCTTCCTGGAAACCACCAACAAGCAGGATAGGATAAAACCCTGAAGAGAGCAGCACAGGTATGGCTGCCCCGTGTGACCATGAACGATGAGATCTGATGATAGCGCAGTGTTCTGCAGAATGTCCCGGGCTCCAGCCTCCGCTGATAAAACATTTACAGATGTGCCGGTGTCATCTGAACTCTGCCCTAGATATGGCGCGCGGTCAGGGTTGGACCTTGTGTTTTTATGAAGGCAATTACAAATGTGTGAGCGCTTCAGATAAACCCTCCGCTGATCTGGAGCTCCCCGAGGTGTTCCAAGCCGGAATTTGTAGTAAAGACACAAAAGTTTTGAATGCTGGCACAACTGCTGTAGATAAAAAACTTATCCCAACTGCTACAAAAACACAAGGTGGGAACAGAGCCTTACAGTCTGCGTAACATCCAGCCTAATGCTACTGGACAGCCGGCCCCCAAACACGGCCAGGACCCCGCAGCCGGCCCCCAAACACGGCCAGGACCCCGCAGCCGGCCCCCAAACACGGCCAGGACCCCGCAGCCGGCCCCCAAACACGGCCAGGACCCCGCAGCCGCCCCCAAACACGGCCAGGACCCCGCAGCCGGCCCCCATTGCCCACAGCCAGCCCCCAAACATGATCAGGACCCCGCAGCCGGCCCCCAAACCAATGGCCAGGACCCCGCAGCCGGCCCCCCAAAACATGGGCCCGGACCCCGCAGCCGCCCCCAACATGGCCAGGACCCCCAGCCGGCCCCCAAACATGGCCAGGACCCCGCAGCCGGCCCCCAAACATGGCCAGGACCCCGCAGCCGGCCCCCAAACATGGCCAGGACCCCGCAGCAGGCCCCCAAACATGATCAGGAGTCCGCAGCCGGCCCCCAAACATGACCAGGATCCGCAGCCGGCCCCCAAAACATGATCAGGAGTCCGCAGCCTGCCCCCCCCAAACATGATCAGGAGTCCCCGCAGCCGCCCCCAAACATGATCAGGAGTCCGCAGCCGGCCCCCAAACATGGACAGGACCCCGCAGCCGGCCCCCAAACATGTCCAGGAGTCCGCAGCCGGCCCCCAAACATGATCAGGAGTCCGCAGCCGGCCCCCAAACATGATCAGGAGTCCGCAGCCGGCCCCCATTGCCCGCAGCCGGCCCCCAAACATGATCAGGGGTCCGCAGCCGGCCCCCAAACATGATCAGGAGTCCGCAGCCGGCCCCCAAACATGATCAGGAGTCCGCAGCCGGCCCCAAACATGATCAGGAGTCCCGCAGCCCGGTCCCCATTGCCACAGCCGCCCCCAACATGATCAGGAGTCGGCAGCCGGCCCCCAAACATGATCAGGAGTCCGCAGCCGGCCCCCAAACATGATCAGGAGTCCGCAGCCGGCCCCCAAACATGATCAGGAGTCCGCAGCTGGTCCCCATTGCCCACAGCCGGCCCCCAAACATGATCAGGAGTCCGCAGCCGGCCCCCAAACATGATCAGGAGTCCGCAGCAGGTCCCCAAACAACACAGCCGGCCCCCAGCCCTGATCAGGAGTACGGAGACGGCCCCCAAACATGAGCAGGAGTCCGAAGCCGGTCTCCACACATGATCAGGAGTCCGCAGCCGGTCTCCACACATGATCAGGAGTCCGCAGCCGTTATCCACACATTATCAGGAGTCCGCAGCCGGTCTCCACACATGATCAGGAGTCCGCAGCCGGTCCCCACACATGATCAGGAGTCCGCAGCCGGTCCCCACACATGATCAGGAGTCCGCAGCCGGTCCCCACACATGATCAGGAGTCCGCAGCCGGTCCCCACACATGATCAGGAGTCCGCAGCCGGTCCCCACACATGATCAGGAGTCCGCTGCTGGTCCCCATTGCCCACAGCCGGCCCCCATTGTCCACAGCCGGCCCCCAAACCTGATCAGGAGTCCGCAGCCGGTCCCCATTGCCCACAGCCGGCCCCCAAACATGATCAGGAGTCCGCAGCCAGCCCCCATTGCCCGCAGCCCGCCCCCATTGCCCGCAGGCAGCCCCCACCGCCCCCCGCCAGCCCCCCCTGCCCGCAGCCAGCCCCCCCCCATCCTCCGGTGTCCACAGCCAGCCCCCCTTGCCCGCAGCCAGCCCCCAAACATGATGAGGAGTCCGCAGCCAGCCCCCATTGCCCGCAGCCAGCCCCCACTGCCCGCAGCCAGCCCCCAAACAAGATCACGAGTCCACAGCCAGCCCCCAAAGCCCACACCCGGCCCCCAAACAAGATCAGGACTCCGCAGCCGGTCCCCAAACATGATCAGGAGTCCGCAGCCGGTCCCCAAACATGATCAGGAGTCCGCAGCCGGTCCCCAAACATGATCAGGAGTCCGCAGCCGGTCCCCAAACATGATCAGGAGTCCGCAGCCGGCCCCCATTGCCCACAGCCGGCCCCCAAACAGGATCAGGACCCCGCAGCCGGCCCCCAAACACGGCCAGGACCCCGCAGCCGGCCCCCATTGCCCACAGCCGGCCCCCAAACATGATGAGGAGTCCGCAGCCGGCCCCCATTGCCCACAGCCGGCCCCCAAACATGATCAGGACCCCCGCTAGCCGCCGCGCCCAAACACGGCAGGACCCGCAGCCGGTCCCCCATTGCCCCAGCCGGGCCCCCCAAACATGATGAGAGTCCGCAGCCGGGTCCCCAAACATGATGAGGAGTCCGCAGCCGGTCCCCAAACATGATGAGGAGTCCGCAGCCGGTCCCCAAACATGATGAGGAGTCCGCAGCCGGTCCCCAAACATGATGAGGAGTCCGCAGCCGGTCCCCAAACATGATGAGGAGTCCGCAGCCGGTCCCCAAACATGATGAGGAGTCCGCAGCCGGTCCCCAAACATGATGAGGAGTCCGCAGCCGGTCCCCATTGCCCACAGCCGGCCCCCAAACACGGCCAGGACCCCGCAGCCGCTCCCACCCTCCCAACATGATCAGGAGTCCGCAGCCAGCCCCATGTGCCCTCAGCCGGCCCCCAAACATGATCAGGAGTCCACAGCCGGCCCCCAAACATGATCAGGAGTCCGCAGCCGGCCCCCAAACATGATCAGGAGTCCGCAGCCGGCCCCCAAACATGATCAGGAGTCCGCAGCCAGCCCCCATTGCCCACAGCCGGCCCCCAAACATGATCAGGAGTCCGCAGCCGGCCCCCATTGCCCGCAGCCGGCCCCCAAACATGATCAGGAGTCCGCAGCCGGCCCCCATTGCCCGCAGCCGGACCCCCAAACATGATCAGGAGTCCGCAGCCGGCCCCAAACATGATCAGGAGTCCGCAGCCGGCCCCCAATGCCCCCAGCCGGCCCCAAACATGATCAGGGTCCGCAGCCGGCCCCCAAACATGATCAGGAGTCCGCAGACCGGCCCCATTGCCCCAGCCCGGCCCCCAAACATGATCAGGGGCGGCAGCCGGCCCCCAAACATGATCAGGGGTCGGCAGCCGGCCCCAAACATGATCAGGGTCGCAGCCGGCCCCCAAACATGATCAGAGTCGGCAGCCGCCCCAAACATGATCAGCGAGCGGCAGCCGGCCCCCAAACATGATCAGGAGTCCGCAGCCGGCCCCAACATATCGGAGTCCGCAAGCCGGCCCCCAAACATGATCAGGAGTCCGCAGCTGGTCCCCATTGCCCACAGCCGGCCCCCAAACATGATCAGGAGTCCGCAGCCGCCCCCAAACATGATCAGGAGTCCGCAGCCGGTCCCCAATTGCCCACAGCCGGCCCCCAAACATGATCGGAGTCCGCAGGGCCCGGTCTCCACACATGATCAGGAGTCCGCAGCCGTCTCCACACATGATCAGGATCCGCAGCCGGTCCTCCACACATGATCAGGAGTCCGCAGCCGGTCTCCACACATGATCAGGAGTCCGCAAACCGGTCCCCACACATGAAACAGGAAGTCCCAGCCGGGGCCCCACACATGATCAGGAGTCCGCAGCCGGTCCCCACACATGATCAGGAGTCCGCAGCCGGTCCCCCACCATATCAGGAGCCGCAGCCGGTCCCCACAATGATCAGGGGTCCGCAGCCGGTCCCCCACAACATTCAGGAGTCCGCAAGCTGGTCCCCATTGCCACAGCCGGCCCCCATTGTCCACAGCCGGCCCCCAAACATGATCAGGAGTCCCCCAGCCGGTCCCCATTGCCCACCAGCCGGCCCCCCAAAAAATGATCAGGAGTCCGCAGCCAGCCCCCATGCCCGCAGCCAGCCCCCATTGCCCGCAGCAGCCCCCACTGCCAGCCAGCCCCCACTGCCCGCCAAGCCAGACCCCCAAACATGATCAGGAGTCCACAGCCAGCCCCATTGCCCGCAGCCAGGGCCCCCAAACATGATCAGGAGTCCGCACCAGCCCCATTGCCCGCAGCCCGCCCCCACTGCCCGCAGCCAGCCCCAAACATGATCAGGATCCCCAGCCCCCCCATGCCCACAGCCGGGCCCCCAAAAATGATCGGAGTCCGAGCCGGTTCCCAAACATGTCAGGAGTCCCCCACCCGGGCCCCCAAACATGATCGGGGTCCGCGCCGGTCCCCCCAAAAAAAATCAGGGGTCCGCACCGGTCCCCCAAAATGATCAGGAGTCCGCAGCCCCGGGCCCCAACATGATCAGGAGCCGCAGCCGGCCCCCCTTGCCCACAGCCGGCCCCCAAACATGATCAGGAACCCCGCACCAGCCGCCCCCAAACACGGCCAGGACCCCGCAAACCGGCCCCCATTGCCCGCAGCCGGCCCCCAAACATGAAGGAGGATTCCCGCAGCCGGTCCCCCAAATGATGAGGAGTCCGCCCGCCGGTCCCCAAACATGATAGGAGTCCGCAGCCGGTCCCCAAACATGATAGGAGTCGCCGCCGGTCCCCAAACATGAAAGAGGAGTCCGCAGCCGGTCCCCAAACATGATAGGAGTCCGCAGCCGGTCCCCATTGCCCACAGGCCCGGCCCCCAAACACGGCCAGGACCCCGCAGCCGCTCCCACCCTCCCAACATGATCAGGAACCCGCAGCCGGCCCCCACTGCCCGCAGCCGGCCCCCAAACATGATCAGGTGGCCCCAGCCGGCCCCCAAACAGGATCAGGAGGCCGCAGCCGGCCCCAACTGCAGGAGTCCCCCAGCCGGCCCCCAAACATGATCAGGAGTCCGAGCCAGCCCCCCTTGCCGACAGCCGGCCCCCAAACATGATCAGGGGTCCGCAAGCCCGGCCCCCATTGCCCGCAAACCGGCCCCCAAACAATGATCAGGAGTCCGCAGCCGGCCCCCAAACATGATCATGAGTCCACGGCCGGCCCCCATTGCCCGCACCGGCCCCCCAAACATGATCAGGAGTCCGCAGCCGGCCCCCAAACATGATCAGGAGTCCGCAGCCGGCCCCCATTGCCCGCAGCCGGCCCCCAAACATGATCAGGGGTCGGCAGCCGGCCCCCAAACATGATCAGGGGTCGGCAGCCGGCCCCCAAACATGATCAGGGGTCGGCAGCCGGCCCCCAAACATGATCAGGGGTCGGCAGCCGGCCCCCAAACATGATCAGGAGTCGGCAGCCGGCCCCCAAACATGATCAGGAGTCGGCAGCCGGCCCCCAAACATGACTAGGAGTCCGCAGCCAGCACCCATTGCCCACAGCCGGTCCCCAAACATGATCAGGAGTCCGCAGCCGGCCCCCAAACATGATCATGAGTCCCCAGCCGGACCCCACTGCCCGCAGCCAGCCCCCAAACATGATCATGAGTCCACGGCCGGCCCCCATTGCCCGCAGCCGGCCCCCAAACAAATCCAGGAGTCTGCAGCCGGCCCCCAAACATGATCAGGAGTCGCAGCCGGCCCCCAAACATGATCATGAGTCCGCAGCCGGCCTCCAAACAAGTCCAGGAGTCTGCAGCCGGCCCCCGCAATCATAGCCTGTGACCCGCAGCTGCCCCAAGTAATCTTCCCTTTATGGTCCGGTCATGACCTGCTCAGCACCAGTCTACTCCTTGCAGTGACTTCATGCTTAAAGCCTTGTCCGGTCTCGGGCATCTATCAGGGACTTCATGTCAATTTCCAAAACTTTCCTGTCCTCACATCCCACACAGCAGTGCGCGCTCCCCGCTTACCTGAGCCGCCGCCAGCTCCGTCCGCACTGATCACCTCTGGCCTGGACGATTTCCAGTCATCAAACACTACGGCACATCGCTCGGGACAAACTTCCTTACTGAGCAGTCATTGGACGATCGGCGTAGCGCTGTCAGAAGAAGTCCCTCCCACTAGGCGTGGTCAAGCATTACCATTGGACGGCAGGTCCCATCCTCGTGATTGTAAACACTCCCGCAGCCAATCAGAAGTAGCGGGGGAACGGCCATGTTTGAAAAGGGCAAAGTCCTGGGAAATCAATGTAACCAGCCAAAGAGGAGCCAGTGCCTGTAGTGGAGCCGGTGAGATGGGTGAGGGCGCCCGGTGCTCGGAGTCTCTAATGTACGATGTCATTATAGATCGCCTTTATCTCTGTGTATTTACAGCTGTGCTATGTACTGATGTCTGCAGGGATTCTAGGGAGCAGTGAGGCTCAAGCAGCTGCTGCAAAACTACAACTCCCAGCATGACACGACAGCTGTAGACTAGTAGGGAATTCTGGGAGTTGTAGTTTTGCAACAGAATGGGGATCACTGCTCTGGAGCACGTTCTGCTGCATTTCACTGCTTTGCTTCATGTGTCTCATTGCTGGGAGTAAGGATGTAATATACAGAGCGGGATTCTGGGCTGCTGCCTGCACAGAGACAGTGGAGTCACATTATTATGACCACTTCCTACTTTTGATGTCAGCTGCTTGTAGCTTATGCAGGAAGTTGTATGTGGTGCGCTGGCTTGGTGGGTGTATTAGGTATGCAATAGACTGTCTGCAAACATATCCTTTGTTGCTGTCATGGGTAAAAGGGATGACTGAAATAGTGACATATCAGAAGGTATTATGGGAAAGGAGCTGAGAAGCTCGAGCGCCCTGTATTGGCTGTAGCAAATCCTCAATTTGCTTTTGACTCACTCAGTCTTTAGAAAGCAAAAGGGATATTAGCCAAGCCACTATCACTCTTCTGCATACAGCTGTTTCGTGTTTTTTGACCATCATCGGTGCAGGGCAGAGTGTACTGGGTGGGAGGCAATGAGTGGCTCAAAAAGGGGAAGATCTCTCCTTGGGAAGAGCACCATGTACAGTGCCTTGCGAAAGTATTGGGCCCCCTTGAACTTTTCAACCTTTTGCAACATTTCAGGCTTCAAACATAAAGATATACAATTTTAATTTTTAGGTGAAGAATCAACAAGTGGGACACAATTGTGAAGTGGAACGAAATTTATTGAATATTTTAAACTTTTGTAAAAAAACAAACTGAAAAGTGGGGTGTGCAAAATGAGTGCAGCAAACTCACTCCAGAAGTTCAGTAAGGAACTCTGCATGATCCAATGTTGTCCTAAATGACTGATGATGATAAATATAATCCACCTGTGTGTAATCAAGTCTCCGTATAAATGCACCTGCTCTGTGATAGTCTCAGGGTTCTGTTTAAAGCGCAGAGAGCATCATAAAGACCAAGGAACACACCAGGCAGGTCCGTGAGATACTGTTGTGGAGAAGTTTAAAGCCGGATTTGGATACAAAAAGATTTCCCAAACTTTAAACATCCCACGGAGCACTGTGCAAGCGAGCATATTGAAATGGAAGTAGTATCAGACCACTGCAAATCTACCAAGACCCGGCCGGCCCTCTAAACTTTCATCTCAAACAAGGAGAAGACTGATCAGAGATGCAGCCAAGACGCCCATGATCACTCTGGATGAACTGCAGAGATCTACAGCTGAGGTGGGAGAGTCTGTCCATAGGACAACATTCAGTCGTACACTGCACAAATCTGGCCTTTATGGAAGAGGCAAGAAGAAAGCCATTTCTCAAAGATCAATGAAAAGTCATGTTTTAAAGTTTGCCACAAGCCGCCGGGGAGACACCAAACATGTGGAAGAAGGGGCCGCCTGGGAGACACCAAACATGTGGAAGAAGGGGCCGCCTGGGAGACACCAAAACATGTGGAAGAAGGGGCCGCCTGGGAGACCACCAAACATTTTGGAAGAAGGGGCCGCCTGGGAGACACCAAACATGTGGAAGAAGGGGCCGCCTGGGAGACACCAAACATGTGGAAGAAGGGGCCGGCTCGGAGACACCAAACATGTGGAAGAAGGGGCTCTGCTCAGATGAATCCAAAATCCAACTTTTTGCCAACAATGCAAAACTATATGTTTGGCGTAAAAGCAGCACAGCTCATCCCCCTGAACACACCATCCCCACTGTCACATGGTGGGGGCAGCAGCATGGTTTGGGCTTTTCTTCAGCAGGGACAGGGAAGATGGTTAAAATTGATGGGAAGATGGATGGAGCCAAATACAGGACCATTCTGGAAGGAAACCTGTTGGAGTCTGCAAAAGACCTGAGACTGGGACGGAGATTTATCTTCCAACAAGACAATGATCCCAAACATAAAGCAAAATCTACAATGGAAGGTTCCCAAATAACCGTCTCCAGGTGTTAGAATGGCCGAGTCACAGTCCAGACCTGAATCCAATGGAGAATCTGTGGAAAGAGCTGAAAACTGCTGCTCACAAACGCTCTCCATCCAACCTCACTGAGCTCCAGCTGTTCACAAACGCTCTCCATCCAACCTCACTGAGCTCCAGCTGTTCACAAACGCTCTCCATCCAACCTCACTGAGCTCCAGCTGTTCACAAACGCTCTCCATCCAACCTCACTGAGCTCCAGCTGTTCACAAACGCTCTCCATCCAACCTCACTGAGCTCCAGCTGCGCCAAGGAAGAATGGGCAAGAATTTCAGTCTCTCGATGTGCAAAACTGATAGACAAACCCCAAGTAACTTACAGCTGTAATCGCAGCCAAAGGTGGCGCTACAAAGTATTAACTTAAGAGGGCCGAATAATATTGCACGCCCCACTTTTCAGTTTTGTTTTTTTTTTTACAAAAGTTTAAAATATCCAATAAATTTCGTTCCACTTCACAATTGTGTCCCACCTGTTGTTTCTTCACCAAAAAAATTTAAATTTTATATCTTTGTTTGAAGCCAGAAATGTGGCAAAAGGTTGAAAAGTTCAAGGGGGGTCGAATACTTTTGCAAGAAGGGCAATACACTACGTGGAAATCCCTAAAGAAGCATTTATGCTATCTATCATACATGAAAAAACTTTGAGACTCTCGGTTCACATATTTTGATCAAAAGATGTTTAAGCTGCCCACGACTTTCAACGTGATCTCAAAATCGGGCAGTCCTATCCTATCTTTACCTCTCAATCGAGCCAATCAGGCCTCTCGCTGGGTCAACCGACCTCCATTATTCAGAGAGAAAAAATAAAAAACACCCAACCTGCAAGCTGCCCTTCTTATGACAGCCTGTGAGAGTGGGCGGGGACAGAAAGCTAAATGGAAGCACCACTTCCTTCCCATATAGGTTAAAATCAATGTACACCAAGTATAACGTATGTTTCTGCACACAAAAACCTTTCTGAAAAAAACGTATGCAAACCTGGGTGCCACCGGCAGGGCTGCGGCACACATGTAATTATACATGTACACACACAGACCGCCGCCAGCGGCACATTCTTCACCAAAGAAATTTAAAATTTTATATCTTTGTTTGAAGCCAGAAATGTGGCAAAAGGTTGAAAAGTTCAAGGGGGGTCGAATACTTTTGCAAGGAACGGTAGGTGTGTGGAGATTTGAAGTTTCAAATCTCCACAAACCTATATGGTGCTCTCCCCAAGGAGAGAGATTCCCCTTTCAGAGTATCACAAAGAGATGCATTTTGGTTAAGGGTGTATTTAGGAATCTGTGCAATTTGTCAACTGTTCATGTGCTGCTGTGGTCAAAGTGATACTCAAAAAAAATTCACAGAAAAATCGGACATTATTTACTTAATGGGGTAATCTTGTTTCATTGATTAGCGTTAAACATGTCGGCAAAGGTATATAAAGACAGTTACCAAATACATTGCTGTTCTTATCTTGCTGCTCTTCAGCGTTAGGAGCAGATTTTCATCTCCTGCTTTTGCACACAAGCTTCCCTAGTTACTGGTCATCTCTCTCTGCTTTAACTGGCTGCAGCAGTGGCCGAGATGTTGGGTCACTCGCTGCTTTGTTTCTTATCTTGAAAGACCAATGCTTGTTTACATTACTTACTGACAAGCTTTAACCCTTTAGTGTAACCTTATGCCCTGCTGTTTAGACTCCTCCATCACCAATGTCACTCTAACAGGTTCAGCTAAGACTAGCAGAGATGCTATGTCAATCACTGCTGTAGAACCACCCACAGCCTGAGGAGGAAGTGTGAGCCTGAAGCTGCCTGTGACTCTGTGAAACTGCATGGTGAAAAAAAGAAACCTTTTAAACCACAGAAATACAGCCATACTCTCAGCACAGGATACTCAACTAGCTGTTGCAATACAACAACACCCAGAATGCTTTCACATCTGCTGGCTCTTACATGTATTAGTGAGGTGCATGCAGTGATTGAGGGTCTATAGCTCCTCTCTACAGTAGAGTCCGATACTACATGTCCTGTACTGCTCTTACATGTATTAGTGAGGTGCATCCAGTGATTGGCGGTCTACTAGTGCCTCTCTACAGTGCAGTACTACATGTCCTGTACTGCTCTTACATGTATTAGTGAGGTGCATGCAGTGATTGGTGGTCTATAGCGCCCCCTTTACAGTACAGGGGGCGGTACTAAATGTCCTGTACTGCTCTTACATGTATTAGTGAGGTGCATGCAGTGATTGGTGGCCCTAGTAGCTCCTCTCTACAGTACATTGTGGTGCTACATGTCCTGTACTGCTGTTACATGTATTAGTGAGGTGCATGCAGTGATTGGCGGTCTAGTAGCTCCTCTCTACAGTACAGTACATGTTCTGTACTGCTTTCACATCTACTGGCAGTTAGGGAATGCTGGGAGTTGTAATTTTGCAACAGCCAGAGGGCCACATAATGGAGCAAAACCTGCGCAATGGTGAAAATGTTCTGCTGCATTGCACAGTTTTTCTGTGACTCATTGCTGTGCGTAAGGATGAAATCTAGAGAACTTGACTCTGAGCTATGATGCTTGTAGCTGTTTGTACATCGTAATGTGACTGATGCCTTGTGGCTTGTTAGTACATTGGCTGTGCCGCTGAGTCACCAGGCATATGATGTTTGACATTGCGCAGCCTAAAGCAGGGGTGTAGACGTCTGCTATGAAGCTAGATAACTGTCGCCTCCACAAGGCTGAGGGACTTCCAAGTCAGAACATCTCCATTCACTTCAATAGAGGACGATTTCCACATTGCACTTCATCTGCAGGTGCGTAACTTAACCTAAAGTGTTAGCCTGTGTCTACACAGCATTGGACAAAAAACTCACTGAAAACCAAATCCTAAAAAACGTTCATAAAACTGAGTTTTTATTCTCCACTGCCTGTCAAAAGCTGCTGAAAAACGGTGGTTTTAGCCGCAATTTGTGTTTTTTGTTTTTTTTTTAGCGCGTTTTGCATTTTTTGCGCGCAGGTTTTTTTGTTTGTCTTCAAGTCTGATTTTTAGTCCATGCACAAATCAAGCCATTGGATGTAACCCCACCCTACAAAAGGGGATATAAAGCACACTATTGCATCTACATGTAATCTTGTAGTTGTTTTACAGATTTTGCCGCTAATACAGTTATCTCACTTTTGTCATTAAAAATGTTTTTTTACATATGTTGATGCTAAAATACTTTTTTTTACGTATTTTGGCGCTAATAAAGATATCTTGCTTTTGCCGCTAAAAATCCTTATTTACGGATTTTGGGGCTAAATTCCGTGTTTTTGTAGATTTTGGCAATAATGTTCTCTAGTTTTTGCTGCTAAAATCCAGCTTTTTATGGATTTTGCCGCTAAAAATCCATTTTTTACGGATTTGGCGCTAAAATCCATAAAAATAACGGATTTTTAGCGAAAAAAGCAAGATAAATTTATTAGCGGAAAAATCCGTTTGTGACAAAAGCAAAATAACATTATTATGAAGGGGAAAGGGACACACACCTTGTATCAGACTTGATAGGTAAAACCCCTGTGGTAACACCCCTATGGGGGGACTTAAAATCCCCGGGGAGGGTTTTCATTGAAAAAATTTGCCAAAAAATGCTGCAAAAACGCACCAAAATACCTCAGCCGCTTTCCATAGACTCCAATAGTAAATTTTCTGCCCGGCTCTGGTGTTTTTTGAAACCTGTTAAGACGACCAAAGCGCTGAAAAAACTGACATTTTTCTGTCCAGTGGAGACATAGCCTTAGTCTCCAGTCGGTGGCCGGATATTCAGCTTTTGTAAGAACTTCTAAATTCTCTTCCCAGAAGTTACATAATTATCTATTACTTTCTTATACAGTAAAGAAAGCCAAAGATTATTTTAGCCCAAAAGGCAAAATTTCCAAAATCTTATTCCCGGATTTATGCAATAAAAAAATTACTCTTTCCCAATTCCTTTCTTTTTGTGAAAGTGATGACAGACGGGCTAAAAATGGCTTTTGCCCTTCTGAAAGCCTAACTTTTTTTTTTTTTCCACCTACATAGACCATGACGGCTTTTATTTTGCGGGACAAGATGTACTTTCTAATGATGGTATTCATATTACCATAGAATATACTAGGGAACAGCAAAAAAATTCTAAGTGGGGCAAAATGTTAAAAAAAAATGTTTTCGGGATTTTTATGGAGTTCATTCTTCTGTAAAAATGATGTTATCTTATTCTACAGGTTGATACTCATCTGCCAATACAAAACATGTACAGTTTCCGTTATGTTCTGGTACTGTAAAAAAAAATTTCAAACATTTTCTATTTTTGAAATTTGCAGTGCTATTTTGTGCGACCAATATCTCTTTTATACTAACACCTACAGACATGAGAGCGAGTGTATTTTTTGCGGGATGAAGAGTACTTTGTATTGCTAGCAGTTTGGAATGTATGCAACTTTTTTGATCACTTTCATTCCAATTTTTATGGGACGTAAAATGACAAAAAAAAAAAAAAAAAAAGCAATTTTGCCGTTTGGCATTTTTTTTTATTATACGGTGTTCAGCGTACGGGAAAAATGGTAGCAACATACAAAGGGCCGCTTATCATGGATTTCCCCTGAGTCCCGCCCTCTATACAGCGGATGTACACCGCTTGGTAGCTTTCAAAATTAAGAATTACATTTATACTGATAAGCACAACACTGAACTTTCATTCCTTAAAGAAACAAACATATCACTAAAGGGTGGTGTGTCTCTGCTGTATTAAGCCATGCTATAACCTGTGAAAGTTTTCCACCTCTCCAAATCTAAACATCCTGTTTTTGGCATACCTGCTTTTTTCAAAACTTTTTTCACGGCACTTTCTCCATTTTGTCGAATTTCACAAAGTCCTTTATTCTTAAAATTCTGTTTAAGGACTGTATTCCCCATAACTATTTTCTTGGATCAGGCAGCTACGCTTTACCGGTAAATGCTATGTCTTCTCTCCACTATATGAGATTAAATTAGCCTATACTTATTTCTCCACTGTACAAGACCCTATACCTCGTATGAGTCAGGGATTTAAGAGGGAATTTTTTTTATATTTCCCCTCCCCCCTCTCCCCCCCCAAATCACTCAGTACTCAGGGATAGATCAACGCTCTACCGCTCAGTACTATCAATTCGTAGTGTTGTGTCTTGGGTAGCTGTTCCAGCATTCTACAAATTCAAAGTACAGTCTGAAAAAAGCAAAGGGTTGCCAAAAATCTACAAATTTATCACATTACTTCATCTACAGCATGGGACAAAAAGACAAAGAATAATACTGCATACATTTTCCTACAGGATCTTATCTATCTATTTAGCAGTCCTCCTTTTGGGGACACTATTGCCCATCTAAGCTCCCTCTTGCAGACTAAGGGCGACACTTCCCAACACGCCAATGCCTGTTTTTCAGTCTATATTGCGCTAAAACCGCTTTTGACGCCATATTTTGGATGGAAATGAACTGTCGTACACCAAAACTAGGCGCATTATATGCCGGGACCGACATATTGTAATGCGCCTAAAAATTATCGCTGTGCGCCTCCATAACGCAGTGCGCCTATTGAGGCGCATAGCACATCATTACAAGTGTATATGTGTTAGGCCAGGGGTGTCAAACTGTGGCCCTCCAGCTGTTGGGATACTACAACTCCCATCATGCCCACTGTTATAGATTATACAAATGCATGATGGGAGTTGTAGTTTCCCAACAGCTGGAGGGCCGCAGTTTGACACCTGTGTGTTAGGCGCATTTCATATACTTGTAATGATAACCTATGCGCCTCCGTGCGCTATGTGCCTCGATAGGGGCATTACATACTCTAACCATGAAATGTTTTGTGCCGCGATTAGCATATCATTAAGGCACATCGCGCACGGAGGCGCATAGCTTATTACAAATATGTGAAATGCGCCTAACACATATACACTTGTAATGATGTGCTATGCACCTCAGTAGGCACATTTCATTATGGAGGCGCACAGTCCATCATTTTTAGGCGCATTATGTTTACTATGCAAGGTATACCTGACGCCAGATTGATAGGGTCGGACTTTCTGCCGCACTTTACACTTATTTAATGCGCCTAAAAACTGACGTAGCACCGCCAATTTTCGGACATCTCGCCCTAAGTCTTCTAATGCTAGGTTAATTCAATACTTAAATTTAATGTTACATCCTCACTTATTAAAGTGAGATCTCAGGGACAAGAGTTTTATTTATGTTTTGTCACTCAATACTCAGATATAGGGTTTATGTCTATCACTCAATACTTATTTCAGGGATAAATACTTACGCATTATCTCTCAATACCCAGGGATAGAATCTTCTGTCCTATCTCTCAATACTCAGATTAACCTAGTTCAAGGGGATCCTGCTCCTTTTTCTGATCCTGAATTTCTCTCCACATAAGCCACACAAAAAAGGCAACAAAGACAACAAATCCCAAACACAGAAACACAATCAGCACAACTGCAAACAAACAATATACCCAATGCCATAGGAGGACCTTTAAAAGGGGAAAGCAATCCGAGACCAGGTTCTTTGCCCCTATTCTACATAATCTCAGGACCCGATTTCTGTAAGGAACATTCCACTTACCTGGAGCCAATCTCCAGAGACTCGGGGAAAGAGTACGTACAAGGTGGACATTCAAAAGTTGTCTCACCCCAGCGCTGTTGAGGTAGTCTGTCCTTGAGCCAACTGAGAGTCTTTAATGTGCAGGCAGATGGAAATTCCTTTGTCCTTCAATCGAGTCCCTGTTCGGGCGCCAGAATTGTTGGTGCAGTCTCAAAAAACTGCTGGAAATACCTATGGCAGAGGGGTGCATATTAGTTATGTTCTAATATATCACACATAACCACGGAATAACGAGCTGGGGACCCGGAGTAAATGACACACACACATAGTAAGTGCATCATAGACTGAGTTTTATTGACGTGAATTACCTAATTTATAGTTAAAAATATGTCACAATGTCTGGAATTAACGATCTCTTCTTGGCTTAAGGCCGTGTTCACACGGCTTAAAATGGGCCGTATTTCGGTCCGTAATTACGCGCCGAAGTGCGCCAATTACGGGCCGAAAACGGCCCATTCATTACGGTAATTCACAGTTCTCATAGAGAACTATGGATTACGTCTCCTCTTCCCGCCCGCCGAAGCCGCCGGGCGGGGAGATAATTGACATGTCACTTTCTAGCGGCGTATACGCGCCGCTAGCAGTGATTGTCTATGGGCCAGCGAAGTGCCGGCCCCCTGCTCACTCTCCCGCCCCCATCCACACGGCGTAATTGCGGGGCGTAATTACGCCCTGCAAATACACCGTGTGAACATGGCCTAAAACTGTATCACATTTATATACGGTAATTTCTAGGAAATATTTTCTAAATTCTCTTCCCAGAAGTTACATAATTATCTATTACTTTCTTATAATGAAAGCCAAAGATTGGTTGAGCCAAAGGACAAATATGTTCCAATATCTTATTCCTGGAATTTACGCAATAAAAAGATATCAAATAAGAAAGGAAGTTGGAAGAGTATAAGGGTAAAATTAATTACTCTTAGGATGGTTTAACAAGCCAAGAAATAAAAACATACAAAACAGAATAAACACTGGAAAAGGTTACTATAACATCTGTAATTTCACAATCTGAAATCAATCCCTTCAAAACTAATATTATAATGAGTCAACCCCAAATGTTTTGCCAATAACCCACATCTGTTTCTGATAACCAAAGTAAAGTTACATAACAGGTTATTCCTTCTATTCATGAGACAGAAATACAATTAACCCCATGGTAGCTGCTTTTATAATGTGATGTGGGTTAGCTGTATTGAAGCGGAGCTAACCTGTGCTGGAACTGGAGGCTTAAAATGCCCCATTTAAAAGGGTTTTGCCATAATCTCATTTCATACCTCCGCCATCCAGCTCTTCAGCTCTGTGTGCTCAGAAGGGGACGTGTGTGATTTGTTTGAATTGCATATCATGTGACCCAGCAGGCTGACATCACCAGGCCTTTCCTCTCTCTAGTCAAAGAAAGGTCTGTATGTGTAGAACTGTAAGTAGCTACATTGTAGCTCAGAGGTAAAACTTTTTCCTCCAGGCACAAGGGTCTTTGGTTCAAATCCCTGCAGGAACCAAACCTGTGGATTTTATTTCTCTTTATCAATGCACAGACCTGATTGAGGTTTCTTTTTTAATATATTTGCACTGTTTGACTAATTACTAAGGAGCACAGAGGACGGGAGTAGAGTAACAAAAAGATGGTTTGGACGACAGCATAGTAAAAGCGGAATCGCTTTATTCCAGAGTGAGAGACACCATCACAACGTTTCGCCTGTCAGTGCATGGCCTTTTTCATGCTGCTTGAAAAAGGCCATGCACTGACAGGCCGAAACGTTGTGATGGTGTCTCTCACTCTGGAATAAAGCCGATTCCTGCTTTTACTATGCTGTCGTCCAAACCATCTTTTTGTATCCTACGTTGGTGAGTTTGAGGCTTGCTCGCCTTGGGACGGACTTTGCATTTTTATTGACCTTTTATGGTCTTATGTGGAATTTCTGTGCTGTTCCCATTTTTGTTGTTTTGGAGTAGAGTAACAGCACCTGGGGTTTGAACACTCAGTAGCTGCCTGAGAGGAGAGGGGATGTCTGACCAGGAGTGAGAAGCTCTCAGCCCTGGTCGTATCCCTTGGAGATGAGCTGTAAACATTGGATCACTAAAGGAGCATCTAAGACAAAAACGGTGCAGAATTTTTAATAATGATGAATGATAAAAATGTTTATTATTTAATTTACAAACTTCCCACGTCAATTTTACTTCGTGGCAAAACCCCTTTAAGTGAAACCCTCGGCAGAAATCCAAGGTGTCGCCTCAAATTTCTGTTGAGGATATCACATTGGACTTTTCCTCTGACGAGTGAACGTAGTCGAAGTCTGACCATCAGCTGTTCTTGTTATAGTTACTTTGGCCCCCAAGTCACAGTGGCCTCAGGATACAATATATTCAACATACAGTGGGGAAAAAAGTATTTAGTCAGCCACCAATTGTGCAAGTTCTCCCACTTAAAAAGATGAGAGAGGCCTGTAATTAACATCACAGGTCGACCTCAACTATGAGAGACAAAAGGAGAAAACAAATCCAGAAAATTACATTGTCTGATTTGGAAAGAATTTATTTGCAAATTAGGGTGGAAAATAAGTATTTGGTCACCTACAAACAAGAAGATTTCTGGCTCACAGATCTGTTACGTCTTCAAGAGGCTCCTCTGTCCTCCTCTCTACCTGTAGTAATGGCCCTGTTTGAACTTGTTTCCGTATAAAAGACACCTGTCCACAACCTCAAACAGTCACACTCCAAACTCCACTATGGTGAAGACCAAAGAGCTGACACCAGAAACAAAATTCTAGCCCTGCACCAGGCTGGAAAGACTGAATCTGCATTAGGCAAGCAGCTTGGTGCAAAGAAATCAACTGAGGGAGCAATAATTAGAAAATGGAAGACCTAAAAGACCACTGATAATCTCCCTCGATTTGGGGCTCCACGCAAAATCTCACCCCGTGGGGTCAAACTGATCACAAGAACGGTGAGCAAAAATCCCAGAACCACACGGGGAGACATAGTAAATGACCTGCAGAGAGCTGGGACCAACGTAACAAAGGCTACCATCAGGGACTCAGATCCTGCAGTGCCAGACGTGTCCCCCTGCTTAAGCCAGTACATATCCGGGCCCATCTGAAGTTTGCTAGAGAGCATTTGGATGATCCAGAAGAGTATTGGGAGAATGTCATATGGTCAGATGAAACCAAAATAGAACTGTTTGGCGAAACACAACTTGTCGTGTTTGGAGGAGAGAGAAGGCTGAGTTGCATCCAAAGAACTCCATACCTACTGTGAAGCATGGGGGGTGGCAACATCATGCTTTGGGGCTGTTTCTCTTTAAAGGAACCAGGGCAACTGATCCGTGTACATGAAAGCATGAATGGGGCCATGTATCGTGAGATTTTGAGTGCAAACCTCCTTCCTTCAGCAAGGGCATTGAAGATGAAGCGTGGCTGGGTCTTTCAGCATGACAATGATCCCAAGCACACCGCCAGGGCAACAAAGGAGTGGCTTCATGAGAAGCAATTTAAGCTCTCAGAATGGCCTAGCCAGTTTCCAGATCTCAACCCCATGGAAAACCGTTGGAGGCCGTTGAAGGTCCATGTTGCCCAGCGACAGCCCCAAAATATCAGTCCTCTAGAGGAGATCTGCATCAAGGAATGGGCCATTATACCAGCAACAGTGTGTGCCAACCTTGTGAAGACTTAGAGAAAACATTTGACCTCTGTCATTGCCAACAAAGGATATATAACAAAGTATTGAGATGAACTTTTGTAGGTGACCAAATACTTATTTTCCACCATAATTTGCAAATAAAGTCTTTCCAAATCAGACAATGTGATTTTTTTTTTGGGGATTTGTTTTCTCATTTTGTCTCTTAGTTGAAGTCGACCTATGATGTCAGTTACAGGCCTCTCTCATATTTTTAAGTGGGAGAACTTGCACAATTGGTGGCTGACTAAATACTTTTTTCCCCCACTGTACAATGGTCGTTGCTGGAACATTATATAGTTTCAAGATGCAATAGTCCAGACACTGATCCAGCCACATCCTGAACACTGACGGTCTGTAGCGTCTCTCTCCAGTACAGTGCGGTAGTACATGCCCTGTACTGCTCTTACATGTATTAGTGAGGTGCATGCAGTGATTGGTGGTCTATAGCGCCTCTCTACAGTACAGTGCGGTACTATATATCCTGTACTGCTCTTACATGTATTAGTGAGGTACATGCAGTGATTGGTGGTCTAGTAGCACCTCTCTACAGTACAGTGCGGTTACTACATATCTGTACTGCTTTTACATGAAATTAGTGAGGTGCAGGCAGTGATTGGTGGTCTATAGCGCCTCTCTACAGTACAGTGCGGTACTATATTTCCTGTACTGCTCTTACAAGTGCCAGGATGGGCGGCTCCTTTGGGCACCAGGTGAGGGCCCCCTTTCTTTTTCTTGGTACATTGTGTATAAAGTACATGACCCAGAGAAGCTCCTGCCCTCATCATAGAGAGTGATTTCCAGCTTCCAGCAGTTCTTTCTGATGATATATAGAAGGACGCGCTTTATCTGGATTAGTATCTGCTTCATTTTCTTTCATCTTCATTTTATATTATGTTGGTGATATTTTGGGACTTCAGAACCAATTACCAGTTTTTCAGTTTTACCATACTATATCCTGAAACCAATTAATATTGTAAGTTAACCATTGTGTATAGTTACACAGTTTGTAAGCCTGAATGAAGACATCCATATATTTATACATATTTATTAGGTCTCCCTGATGCCGTCTTTTCTCTGAACTAAATAACCCTTACTTTGCTCATCTTTCTGGGTATTGTAGTCCACCCCGCCCTATTATTTTCATTCCCTACCTATGAACCTATTGTTCCGTACATTGCCCCTAAATGACTGTCCAAGTAATGGAAGCATCATGTCCATCAGAGCTGACCGTATGGCACTCCATTCTGGCACATCCCCAAGAGCTGTTCCTAATGGGAAATAAATTCTCAAACCGCCCTGCACACTATTGCAAAAATTCTGCATGTGTTACAATATTTACAAAACCCACCTGTTCTTTATGGAAAGGAAAGCAAGTAAGTTGCAATGTGACCCCAGTCTAAGGCTGTGTTCAGACGGGTGTATTTCGGCACATTTCGCGTCGTATTTGCGCTCTAATACGGGCGAGATGCGTGCTGAAATTACGGTAATCCATAGTTCTCATCGAGATCTATGGATTATGCCTCCTCTCCCTGCTCATACAATACGTTCATATTGTACGCGCAGAGAGATAAGTGACGTGTCAATTACTTACGGCGAATATGCGGCGCGAGTAATGACTGTCACTGGGGCCGGCGGGCTGCCCCCCCCCCCCCACGGGCGTACGTGTGTATCAGCGCGACTCCTGAACACTAGGCGTAAGGATGTGGTCACACAGCATGTTGTGTCCGTGTGTACATACGCTTTTAGATGCTTGTTTGGATCCGTATGTTGGACCCCAAACGGACCCAAGCACGCAGCTAACAAATAGCAGTGTGATTTACATTGCTTTTAATATGAAACCCGCATCAGCATTCACACGAGTGATCTCCGATGTGTGTCTCGCTGCGTCTTTCGCAGTAGAAGCCCTATAATAAACTATAGGGTGAGATCCTGCTGCATCCAACACGCATCCAAACACACAGCTGCGTGTTGGATCCGTTTAGGATCCGATCGCCAATGCGTTTTTGGATGTGATTTTCAGATCCAACACGGATCCAAAAACACCGTGTGAACAAGCCCTACATGTGATCACACAAATCGCAACATCTTTATTCATAGTAAAAAACTTATTATTGTAGAAAGAGAGTAATGGTGACACACACTTGAGTAGATGGCAGGTGCTCAGTAGATAGCCAATTGGCAGTAGTCCAGAACATAGAAAAATCCATGGCACGGCACAATGCATAGGAGATATAACAAGAATTTTTCCCACAGTCCAACGTTTCGGCCACAATTGGCCTTCATCAGGAACCGAGTGGTGGGGAGAAGCAGGAATTAATTGTATGCACTTGAACGGAGAGTCGATCTTGGATATGAATTTTTGTTAAATCTTTTCTTATTATTTCTTATTATTGTTACAGCAGATAACTAAGTCCATACTGTGTGTTTTATGTTTTTAAAGGATGGATAAACTTGTGAACTGCTTCTATAGGCGGCCGAATGCCTTAACCAGGTTAATATGCTTCCCCTGGGCTGGAGGAGGATCGTTGTTTTATGCTAAATGGGGGCGTCTGATGGATGAGTCTATAGAAGGTTTGTACAGCTCATTTCTATATTTAACATGCAGAAGAAATGTATATTTTGTAAATGCAGTACTTTACTGGTAGAATCATTGTGGACATACATTACTTATCCTGTACTGATCCTGAATTACATCCTGTATTATACTCCAGAGCTGCACTCACTATTCTGCTGGTGCAGTCACTGTGTTCATACATTACTTATCCTGTACTGATCCTGAGCTACATCCTGTATTATACTCCAGAGCTGCGCTCACTATTCTGCTGGTGCAGTCACTGTGTACATACATTACATTACTTATCCTGGGTTACACCCTGTACTACTTTTATTAAAATTTTAAAAACATAACCATAAATAAATACAAAACTTCACCAAAACATACAAAAACCCAAGATACACAACGATGCACCTCATCATGGCTTAACTAACACCAGTCCAGACCAACACTGGCTCCCCCACAAAAAGCAACTATATACAATATTTACAACTACTAAGTGCAATTACAAACCAAGGTGCCCTGGCCCGGTTGCACTTTTTTTTTTTTTTTCTCACAACACAAACAAGTTACAAGAAAAAAAAGAAAACAAACACCAGCACACCACCCACATTTTTATTATTTTTTTGGGGGGCCCTGAACTGACCCGGCATCCTATGCCCCCAGCACATGTTAATGGACGTCCATGAATCAGTCAAGGATTTTTTTGTTTTATCCCAAAGTCCTGTAAGCCCCAATATCCAACAGAACTCTCCCCCTTTTCTCACCACCCAACCTAACTTTAAAGCCTAATCCCAACACCAATATGATATGCAATATATACAACATCATTAAACAGACAAACACATGGTTGGGCTTTTCAGCCACACAACCACAAAATTCCAACTGTGGCGCCTGCGAGCCCTATATCCTCACACAATCACCAAAGCTCATGACCCGAGAGTCATAGGTGGAAACAGACTCCCGGGCCCTCCGCACGCCTCTGGCTTCCTCCTCTAGTTCAGCTTCTCCCCCGTGAACATTCTGCTTTCTCCCGGCCCCAGAGGGGCCGCACTCACCCAAACTGACAGCATTCAGGTCCTCCTTTCTTGATGAAGCCTTGTGGCTTTTCAATGTCTCTTCAGACTCGGTGGGTACAGAAGCCACATTGCTGCGACTCCTGCCAGATCTTCTTACCCCCAAGTCCTCCATACAGGCCAAACGCTGACTTCTCCTGTCCCCAGATGGCTTCTCACCAGGATCAGTAGCCTGGGGCTTTATTTTCTCACTCGTTGCTGGAATCCTACTCCCTCCCAGGTGAGGAGAATGCAGGCCTCAGGCAGGTGGATCCCCACACACAGCAGCAGCGGCAGAAGCATACACCCTCTCGGGAACACACCCACAACTGATTCTGCACTCGCTATTCTGCTGGTGCAGTCACTGTACATACATTACTTATCCTGTACTGATCCTGAGTTACATCCTGTATTATACTCCAAGAGCTGCACTCACTTATTCTGCTGTGCGTCACTCGGGTACTACCATTAAATTTTACTTATACACCATTGTACTGAATACTTGAGTCTACACTATGTATTATACTTCCAGTGACTGCACTCATATTCTGCTGGTGCAAGTACACTGTTGTACGCGTACATTACTTTTTTCCTGTACTGATCCTGAAGTCTACTTCCTGATTCATTACTCCAGAGCCCTGCACCTCAAACTATTCTGCTGGTGCAGTCTGCACTATGTAATACATTACTTATCCTGTATCATCCTGAGTTTAGTACGTGTATTATACTCCGAGATCTTTGTTATCAATTTAATTACAGTATATTTTCAGAACTGAATTCCAGGTTTGGTGCTTTATTATCACCACTGTGCTCGTTTGTAGTACATTTTTTTAGGATATGGAGCAGATGGGAGGAGCAGCTGATGGACCTGTATTTCACTAATCGCCATTTGGATGGTGCTCGATACTTAAGCGACAGATTCATGCTGGGTTGTTACTTCTTGCTTTTCCTTTTGATGGATTCATCTAGAAGCAGGGCATGTCGATAATGGCGGCCCCTCCAGCTGTGGAAAACTTACATCTACATACATGAATTTGTATATCTATAACAGTGGGCATGGTGGGAGTCTGTAGTTTTCACCAACAGCTGGGAGGGCCCCGGCAGTTTTGACACCTGTTCTAAGAGTCTATATATACGAGGACTTTTTTTCTAGTTCTGATCATCAGTATTATTTGTTACACTGTCGGATAACAGTACGTTGATTTGGCATCGTTAATTTGACTGCTGATATTTAGGGAGTTATTATCTAATTCATACTGAGACCAGATGTATCCGGTTTTCAGCTGTTCACAGAGTCCGAGGTAAAGGCCAGCCTAAACCCTCCGCCACAATTTTAAGTTATTGTCGTAGGATTAGGTAGCACACATATAAAAAGGGGGAATGTGGCCAATGTGACAAAATGTGGTCCAATGGTTCTATTACTTGAAACCGTCTTTTGAGGGAGTAGTAGGCGAAATGTCAGGATAAGAGAATGCCGCCCTAGCCATGTTTTATGACCGCATTTAATGAGTGTATACGTGACCTGGAATGAACCGGTCCAAAAAACAATCTGCGTATGGTATTACTCTGAATAGTATAATTGATGAGCCTAATCTAGGCACCACATAGCATTAATGTAGGCACCATAGCCGCATCATTGCTAGCATATTTGATAGTCTACTTTAGGCGCCATTCAGATGTGTCGTGACTGGCGTATAATAGCACTCTAGTTTTGATGTTTCCAACAGTTATTTATTTAGAGAATACGGGAGTCACCAGAAAAATGGACAGCACCATATTTCGGGACTTTGTCGCCCTATGTCTTTACGAGCTGTGAGTGGTGTGCTGACGTCTCTGTTGGGTTCTGAATTTCCTACATCATGATATTGTGTCCAACTTGGTTACACTACTTATAATAATATCCTGGCGCGACATGTGAAGAGCGGATGCGCGTCGACAGACCAGTTTCCCTCAATACCTTTAAAAGGTTGTGTAGATAGCGCCTGACATGATTAACCTGTAGTTCTTCGGTCTATACATACAGGTCTGTATAGAGCCAATACCAACAATAGTCTGGCTCAGGTCCACCTTACCCTGGTTGGCTGTCTCTTCTGGCAGGTCATACATTCAGGGCAGTCTTGAGCCAAATACCACAAAGTCTGAGCTCACTCAAGGCACCACTTTACCCTGGTTGTTTCTTCTGTAGGTCATAAATACAGCGGCCAGTGCTAGAGCCAATACAACATGTCTGGCCTCAGGCTCCACCTATCTACATGCGTATGGCTGTTCTTCTGCAGGTCATACATACAGAGGCAGTGTAGAGCCAATACCACAAGTTTGCGCTCAGGCACACCTTTAACTGTCTGGCTGTTCTTCTGCAGTATCCATACTTACAGGTGCCAGTGTTGTAGAGAGCCATTACACAATGTCTGGCCTCAGGCACCTACCTTTACCCTGGTCTGGCTGTTACTTCTTGCAGGTAATACTCTACAGGGCAGTGTAGAGCCACATACCACAAGTCTGGTCAGGCACCACATTTACCATGGTCTGTCTTCTGCAGGTTTTAATACAGTGGCAGTGTAGAGGCACTACACAGTCCTGGCTCGGGCACCTCCTTTACCCTGGTCTGTTCTTATGCAGGTCTAATACAGGGCGCAGTGTAGAGCACAATCTACCACAAGTCGGGCTCAGGCACCCACCTTTACCCTGGTCTGGCTAATCTTAGGCAGGTCTTACCATACAGGGCAGTGTAGTAGCCAATACACAAGTTCTGGCTCAGGCACCTACCTTTTAACCATTTAAGCGGAGTGAATGTCTGAAAAGTAGTTAATGACCAGCACTCTTCTTAGTTTTTGCTCTCCTCTGCAGTTTAACAGTCCGCTAAACTATTTTTAGTTTTTCATATTTCTTTAAATAAAATTTTTTACAGTTTTTTTTTTTTTTTTTTTTTTTTTTTTACACACCTTCCCATTTCACATTTAATTTACTTGTTAGATTACTATTCTTACAGGTATTATGGTTGTGTGGATTACCTAACATCTGTAGGTTGTTTGGGGGTTTTTTTTTTTTGTGTGTACTAATGTATGCAATCCATTATTTTTTATTAAATTATATTATTTTTATTTTTCTACACTTGTTTTTTATTAGATCTCCATGAAGGGATAAAAACACGTTTTACTTTTTTTTTTTTTTTCATACACTTTCGTAATGTATTTATATTTAAATATATGATAATACATTATTATTCTGTGTCAGTTGGACAGCAGCTGTCAGGAAGCACACAGTGTGACCTGATCTGCTGGATCTGTTACTTAGCCAGCCCTGGGGCCTTACTCCTTGGTCCCCTGTAATGAATTGTTGCAGCCATTATCCCGGGCTCTGTCGGGTCCAAACCTGGCCGAGTACCCAATCACCCTGACAGAGCAGGCGGAAAGCCCTTGATCTACGTTACACGTCCACGAACGCGGCAAATCAAAGGGTTTCTCCTGTTCTCTGCGCTGATCCTTCACCGGACGCCCCAAACCCTTATGTCTGCAGCGAAGTCAAAAGACGAGGCTGCAGACGAAGTTCCTCGCACAGCCAATGACAAACGCTGGGCGTGCGGTTAAGCGGGTTAACCTGGTCTGGATGTTCTAACTGTTCGGTCCAGATTTGCATCAAAGAATCCATAAATGTGTCTCACTACTATAAATGTGGTGCACCGCCCCCAAATCTTTGGCACACTAAAAAGTGTCTTTGGCAATGGGACTTATAACGGCAAAGTTTGGAGTGCGCCTGTTCATACATTCTTTTTGGCTCATAGCATACACAGGTAAACTGGCGCAGCCCCTCGTTCATATCATGCCTTGCTGTTTATGCCTTTGACAGTAGTACAGTATTTCTTTTTTCTTTATAGGTTGCACTCAGTCAGGACCGCTAAGAGTCATGGGGGGGTGAGGAGCGCTGATTACCTTGCATGCAGCCCAAATTATATAACAATATTACACACTGTATATATATATAAAAAAAAAAAACAGAGTGAAACATTAGGTACAAAGTGTTTGGACCCTGGGCAGAGGATTGAGCTCCTTGGTGAGGTCATTGTCTGTGTTACTTTGTATTGGCGTCCAAATCCGGCAAGTGCCCACAGAAAGCATTTGTGGGGGTAGAGAAGCTGGAGACTCTTTTCATAGAGAATGCTGCTAAAAGAACAGAATGACTCGGGCTCCAGGGCCCAACATTTGCCATAAGGAACAAAGGAAAAGCTGCGGACTTGCTCTTTGGGTTTCAGGGAGCATTGATGTGCTGGTCACATGCATAGTTTCTCACAGCAGTAAAGGGCAAAACTTGGTTTCCTTAGTGAAAGGCATCCACAATGTATCTGCCGACTGGACACAAAGCAAGCTCTCTGTGGCACGGTGCCTTTCACCCCCAACAGGGGGACATAATGGCAACTGCTTAACGGTATCCAGTGTCTTTAGATCAGGGCATCGAATGGGTCGTATAATAGGAACGCAATGATCCTATTCACTGTCGGCGTATGAGAAGCATTTTCACCACTTCCTCTAGAGACCCTGCACCCTAATTATACACCACAAATGACCCTAATGCTGGATGCCCTATATTGCTCTCCTTTGCTCTATTAGTTCTAGCTCTTCTTAGACCGCTTTGAACTCACCAAACTATTGTTCATTCTTCACAGGGCAATCATCACAGCTTTCCTGGGGTCCCATGAATAATACGACTCATGCTGACGATCGTGGATTAGTAGTGGTGAGGTTGTGTATTCCTGCCGTAACTATGCTAATTCAAAGTGTCTCTTAAAGGGGTTGTCTTTCACTACATAATTAATCTCATTGTGTTTCTTGGTTTACATTTTGAATTCAGGGGCAGTGTTTTTACTGGCTGCAGTAGAAGCCAGGTCCTGTAGCTTATAGCAAACCAGTGCTGGCAGCCTATCAGGAGAGATCAATCAGGTTTTGTAGCTATAGCGACCTGAGGAAGCTGATGCAGCCCATACTAAAGACGGGGGGATATCTCAGGAATAGGATTTTTGGAAATTGTTTAATGGACATATATTGCAAAGTGACTTGTTTTTTGCAAGATATTTAACATAAAAAGCAATCCTTGTAGTGAGACAACCCCTTTAAGTAACTAAGTATTACTATGAAGTTTGTAATAATGTTCTACTCTGCACTGGATACAAATGGTAGATTAAAGGGGTTGTCCAGAGGAATAAAATAATGTTCTGAATGATACTTTTCTCACAGCTAGGTAGTTTTGTGATGTTTTTTCATTAATTCATCTGTGGCTATCAGGCAGTTCAACGTATCCCCGCTATTTGATGACCTGGAAGTTCACAGTAATTCTGGGTACAACCACGGCTGGACAGCAGTCTGTGTGATGCCCATGGAGATTCGGTGGACTTAAGAGGCGTGGTTTTTTCACAGCTTTCAAGCTGCACCTTCTAATCCCTTGCACCCCAAGGCTTTCAAAATGAAGGTAGGGGGATAATGGGTCAAGCGCGAGACTGAGGTTGGCAGGATCGAGAGAAGCAATAGGCAGACTGGGACAAGCAGCTTACCGGGCAAGGGACAGCCACCTTTCACTAACTACAAAATGCTGCACGTTGGCGATGTACTGACTCTCGGAAAAGTACATTTAGTAGCTCAGAAAACCAATCACAAGGACAAGAAAATAAAGACTCTGGCAAGCCATTAGATCTATTTTTGGGAAGGAGGGTTGCTGGTCATTTACCCTCCTTAAACATTACTGGATGCTGATGCTGGTTTAAAAAAAAAAAAAAAAAAATGTGGCGCTTACCCTTGATGGAAGCATAGTAACTCAATGGTTGGTCTCATTTGCTTTGAAGCTTGGGGTCCTCGGGCTTCAAATCTCACACCAAAGTCATCCACCGTCATGATGGTTGTATGTACCTCCATGGGGTTCATTGCCCACAGTCTAAACTATAAACTGCAGAGGTAAATTGTATTCCAGTAAAATTAACTCAAGTGTGTCTTACATTGGGGAAAAGTTGACTAAAACACTGTATAGTACTTACAACAAATTTACATGCCTTAAATGGGTTGCTCTCATACTTTCGATTCATCTTTATCTCCAGGTCCTGTTTTTCTCACCTTCTTTTTTGAAACAAACAAAATCAAAAAATAATTCAGGGACGTTTTACTGGCCTGCCCAGTGACACAGCTGTGAGGAACACCAAGGTTCTGTAGCTATAGAGACGCGCACTGACAGCTCTCACAGGAAAGAGAACAAAATAGGTCTGTAGCCTAACAGCGGAACATGAGGAGCTGATTTGACATGCCAGTACAGAGAGCGGGGAAGATCTACAGGGTTACATAGGACACTGTTAATGGGCACACATATTGCTAAAGTGACTTGTTTTTGCAAGATCCATTTACAATAAAAAGCTCAATCCTAATAGCGATACAACACCTTTAAACAGCTGAAGGCTATCTGTAAAAGAACAAACAATTTACTGGTGGTATATTTTTCAGGAAAAAATGATTTTCACTAAATATACCTAAAAAACCTATACAACCTCCAAAATACAAATTATATGATTATTTAAGAAAAACTGGATTAAAAAAGAAAAATAATAACACAAAGGTATTGTGGAACCACATGCCTTATCAGTACACGTATTGTTTAATAAACAAAAATAACTGATAATACACCACAGCTGAAACCAGAAACCGTTTCCAGTCCACTATTATAAAATGCCCATCTGTACTAGGTTTTCTCTCCCCTCTCTGACATGATTTCAGAATAAACCTTCCACTGTTTTAGGTCTAATTAGAAAAATCGAATATCTATTTATATCTTGCCAAATGCAGAATAATGAGAGAGAAATGTTTAAGGCCATCCTTTCTTTACTTTCTGCAAATAAGTAAAAAGTGTCCTTACATTTTATTAGTATTTGGTTAGAATTGAGCTTAAACTGGTATGACTTGGATCAAACATTTTTGGATATTCTTCCATATAAGATTCTAACAATAGTTGGTAGGATTTTGGCCATTCCTCCTGAACAGAAGCTGGTGTAAACTGAGAGCACACTGTCTTGGAGGATCACCTTTACTCACACCTGCCTTTTCAGCTTCTAAACAATACATTTTCTATAGGATTGAGGATAGGTACTTTGTAATGGCACTCCACAAAAACATTGACTTGATTAATTTTCCTTACGTCATCTTTGTAACCAGCTTTGGCAAGGTAGCTTCAGGTCATAGTCCATTTTTTGGAAGACATTTCCCACAAGCTCTTTATTTTCTGTGTTGATGTCTTGAGATGTGGTCAGTATTGCCACATAATCATCCTTTCGCCTTTTGCGGCTAATTTTGTGAAGTGCACCAGATCCACCCTGCAGCAAAACCCAACCCCCACAACGTGATGATGCCACCCCGTGTTTCACAGTTGGGAAGGTATTCTTAGGCCTTCAAGCTTATCCCTTTTTCCTCCAACCATAACGATGGTCATTATGGCCAAACGGTCCGATTTTTTTGTTTCATTAAGACACAGGGACATGTCTCTAAATATTGGTCGTTGTTCCTGTGCATTTGCAAACATTGATCTATATTTTATGTTTATTTGGAGTAATGGCTTCTTCCTGGCTAGGAGTAGCCTTTCAGCCCAATGTGGGATACAAGTACTCGTTTCACTGTAGATAATGGACCACATACTGTACCAGTTTCCAAAGTCATCTTCTCCAGAGTCTTTTGCTTTTGTTCTTGGGTTGCATATAGTCACGTTGGACCAACAGCACGTTCATCTCTTGCGGACACCTAGAACCCATCTCTTTCCTGTGCTGTATGATGAACTCTGGACATTCCACCAATTTGTTTTACTTTGATATAATTGCTTTGTATAGGTCATTGATGCACCTTCAGGTATATGCCAAATTGCAACCCCAAGGATGATACCAGACTTGTGCCAAGTCCACAAATTACTCTTCATGGTATCTTGGGTAATTTCTATGAAAATACTTATCCCTTTGACGGTTACTCACACAGAAGCGGTGTCGCTTCTGGAGTGCTTTAAATAATGCTCCGCTGCTGTGTTCTCTAATTAACTCACAGATGTTGCCCAATAAATCCTATTTGAAGCTTCTAAAACGACTATTGACTCCTCCATCATATGGGCTGTACCAAATTATGTAAAGGCAAAGTAATTCCCAGTGTATGTGAACTTTTGCCTTTGCCAGAAAGTAATAAAAAATGCTTAAATAAATATCTCCTTTATTTCTAGGCATTTGCAAAATATAGATATTTTTGGTTGAATAATAGACCTAAAAACGAGGGGAAGGTTATTACTGAGTTCGTTCAGATAGTGAGCAAAAAAAAAACATGCAGATGGGGCTTATTATATATAGTGTATGGAAACTTCTGGTTTCAAATGTATATCCCTACAGCCCTATACAATCATGTGGTCAAATGAAACCCATAATAGGAAAAAGACTATATTAAATATGATCCTCAGAAGGAGGAATATATACTGTATATAAATTAAAAATAAAAATAGGTATAAAAGATAAGCCATAACCGTACTCAAAAATGGCTATATATAGACAAATAAAGGGGGGGCAAAAAGCGGTGTAAGGATGAGTTCCACTCCAATACCCATTTGATATTTTTTTATAATTATTTGTTGTAACCTTTTTTCCTATAAGAAAAATATAATTTATGATATTTTTGCGTTGGATTTTTTTTTGCCCATTAATTTGACAGTTTTGTGGGCATTTTTTTCCATTTTATCTTTATTTGTGACTTTTCTGTTTTATTTTTTATTTTATTTTTTTTTGCTGTCTTGTTTTTCTCCCTGTTTACTCGATCAGGCTTTTCAGCAGAAGTCCCGCATTTCAGGTAGCACACTTTTGCTAAAAGCATGGACCAAACTAAGTGGATGAAATTACTGTGTTTGTTACCTCAACTGTAAGGAAAAAAGTTTTGCTTTTTTTGTGACACAGGTTAATACATTTCTTCTATTTAAATGTATAAAAAAAAAAAAACAGTCTGAGTTGGGTGATCTTTATGGGTAATATATATTTTTTACAAATACTTCCAGATAAAAGCAAATATTTTAACAAAAACCCCTGCTTACAATACTTGCAACAGTTTGCTCGTTACAACCATTGGTTCCCCAGCAGTGATGTCATGTACATCGACTCATGTGACCGGTCTATAAGCGAGTTAAATGCCTTATATGCAAGCAGAGCCCAATGAAGTCCATTGATTGCTTACTACAGGCATATGAGCAAATGTTTATGACATCAATGCTGGGGAGCTACCTCCGAGCTCTGGCAGTGCTAAAACTGTAGCCGGATTGAGCCGCGATAGTGGGCCTGTACAGGGGTTTGTTAACATGTTAGGCAACCCCTTTTAAAACGATACAGAGAAACAGGTTTATAGAAATGCCTGTTCGTTGTAGGCCAAACATAATGGAACAATCCTTAGCATTTGTAGGTTAAGGACAATTTTAGCCATACATAATTGTGATTGGGAATGTCATTGAGATAGATGATAACTGTCATGTTTGTTAGTCAAGGACCTAATGGGGGTGTCTGGCTCATGTGAAACGGCAAGTTACAGGACATTGCAGAACCAGCACGTATACTGTAGAGAGCGCGGCTATAGACCACCAAAATCCACATGCTAATGAACCTCACTAATGCATGTCAACGGAGCTGTAAAGGACATGTAGTACCGACACTGTACTGTAGGAGGCGCTATTAGGCCACCATTCAACTGCTAATGCTCCTCATCTAATTGCATGTAAGTGCAGTCCAGGACATTGTAGTTACCGCACATGTACTGTAGAAAAGGCGCTTATAGACCCACAATCACTGCATTGACACCTCACTACATACATGTGATGGAGCAGTTTCAGGACATGTAGTACGCAACTGCTACTGTTGATGAGCGCGCTATAGACCACCTAATCAATGTGAAATAGAAAGTAGCTCAAAGGGGCTATCCTGTCCTTGTGGGGGTTCAAATTATCTTAAAACCAATAACAAAGGGTGCAACTCGGGGAGAGGGGAAAAAAATCACATCACAACATTGCCTTCGCTGTATGAAATGCTTTCTGATTTTATTTCACAAAATGGTGGGCTTTTTAATACCCTTTTGCAAATGATGTTGATAAGTTGCATCACCAATGTACCCTGGGGCTGTGAGGGTCTATTGGCACGCTCTCTATCTTGGGACTAATCCTCACGCATGCTTCAGGAATGGTAATGAACACGGGTGATGTAACTTCTGACTAGGCCGCCATCTTGGATTTACACGGACCGATCTATACACACTACTACAGGCGGCAATCTTTGTTTAACAATTAATGACAAAAGATTATACACTACACGCTCTTTACATGCTGTACTATATAGGTATGTGCAGAATTTATATATATATATTTATATTTTATATAAATAACTGGTTCATATGTGAGGTATATACTTAACATAATACACTTAAAAGAGACACAAAGGATCAACAACATATCATTATTATATAACCTTTGTTCCCATCACAACAGTCACCTTGAGACTCATGTATCTCCATTTTATCATTTTTTCCCTATTCTGTCTTTTTTACGGAAGAGCCGCCGCCCTGACAGGGCGGCCCCGTAATCCTGATATGCCTAGCTCCACACCCTACACTACACTCACTATGGTCTAATTACTTTGGACTGACAGTCCTGTCGGTTGCAGAGCGGGCAGTAGATGACCTTTCCGGAGCAACTTCTGACGTCAATGGTCCTCTCATGGAAATAGTGTCTTATATGTCACATCCATCTTAGGTGTCCTGGCTTTGACAAGATAAAGGCTTGTGGTAGTGTCGCTGTCATCAATAGAGGGCCACGGCCTTGCTGGACCAACTGTTGATCATGATGGGAGTAGTTGGTCCAAAGCTTTCACATATAGTATTCCTCAAAACCACAGGGAGAAACACAACAGACAAATTAGAGAAGTATAGCAACACACTCCATATAGCAAATTCCTATCTGGGGCAAGCTTTCCCTTGCCAACCTTGACTACCATGAAGTAAAAGGCTGTTCCAAGGGAGTGATCTATGCCTGAGTTTACGCCTTTACTTCTTCTGAGGAGAGATCATCTAGCTTATAAATGGCCACAGTGACCTTCCCCTTTGGCACATGTATATCTGGGATAAAAGTACGAGCAGGTTTCTCCTGTTTTGGAAGTGGACAGTGATTATACGGTAGCTGAGATTCAAACCCACAGCGGCCACCTGGTTCCTTGCCTTACAACTTCATCAGGGACCACCCCTTGGGACTTCACTATAGATCGATTTATCACATGGGGTTGATGTGCCCTTTGGGGAGCTTTCATTCTCCTCATGTCTCTGATTTGTGTCACTTATCTTCTGACACTCAATCAATTTATAGGTACCCAGGCTATATATGCCTCATCAGTCCCTCCTGAGGGTCTTCAGGTGTTAGCGTTTAGGGGACATTCTTTCTCCTGGTATCTCCCTATTCCACGACAGGTTCCAGTCTTTATCAAATCATTGTAGGGAGTTTGGCGTTTTCTCCGTTTGTCTTTTTCCTCTTTAAGGCCCAGTCTGTGATCTTATACCCCAAAGTCCTTTCACTGTGTTCCACCCTACCGCACCCCAGTAATAGCAAGAGGGGTCACCCTAGTACTCTCAGTCCACACACCATATATGCTTGGGTTCTGACCATGAGTAAAGTACTTAACTAAATTAACAATCAGTAACGCATATCTGTACTCATCTCACGCGGTATGGTGCGATCTCCTTGCAGTGTGAAGCGTGGAACCCTTTGGGCTTTCCTGCCACCTTGACAGGGTGCCGCTAGTGGTCCGTGAGTCTGCTAGGACTTGGACCGCCCTTGAAATATGCACGACGTAATTGTGCTGGCCACTCAATACCTCCGGGCTCTAGGGTTTTACCACACAAACATTCTTCACGTAGAACCCAGTCTCCAGCTGTTAGCTTATGAGGCTGCAATCCGTCTTAAGTTGCGAATGGTAAAACTTAAAAATACTTTAGTCGGTCAACTCTACTTCAAACACTGCAAAATCACATAACGGTCATAGATCATTTTGTTCAGCTAATCATTACTGCTGAGGGAAATTTATGCAGCCTAGCCTTGGCGGGCACTGCCTAACAGCGATCTCATAGGTAAGCAGAGCTAAATTTCACCGAGGGCGTGTGCCCTGACTTTAACCCAAGCTTTTGGGAAGGATGTTTGGTCATGACATGGACTGTTGATCTTGCCACTTTAACGCTATGTGTGCTTGCTGCGTCCGTTCCATGTGCATCTGCACTACAGCTGGGATTTAAGCGCCCGTACGGCATCGCCAGTGGTCGCCTCCCTACTCCATCTAGCCCCGTCTTCTTCGCTATCTTCTTGCTCCTTTTTTTCCAGCTTTCCTTTTCTTCACAGTGGAGCTGGTTCCTGCATCTTGGCAGCCACATCAACTACACTGCAAGGCTTGGGTTGCAAGTTTCCTAATGACATCCACCTAGACCACGCTGGCTTGCTTCCCTTTATCACCCTCCAGCGGCCTGTGTGGCTGCTTGTAAGCCAAGTGGTTTCGGCTTCTGTATTACAGCTTTTCACCATGATGCTCTTGATTTTCAGTCATAGCCAATGACCGTGGCCAGCAAGCCATTGATGATCCTTCAGGACCATGAATGGCTTGTCCTGTTTCATGGGGTTCCACGCAGCCGTGAAGAAATCCTCCTGTGCTTATCCAAAATGGTCCAAAGTCATGGGGGACCTCTGAAAGGTATCTTGAGCGTCAGTATATATGTTGGCCACTTTTGCCCCTCTGCACAAACGTCATGCGCTACGCATCTTCTGTGGGCTGACTTATGCAAAATGGTACTATGATTCTTCGCTATCCACACAACTGCGTGTTGACTCGTAGAATCGTGCTCACGCACTTATCCCGTGTGAAATCGTCCTGAACCGACTGCAAATCTGGATCAATCCAAAAAAGTAAACCATATCGGGTTCAAATAGAAATAGGTCCAACACTCTTTCATGACTTCAAACAATCATGGCTCTTCTTCTTGTGTACCGAGAACTTCTTACGATTTTCTTCATCATCATTCCCCCTTGAGGAAGGGAAGTAAGGTGGCTGATGGAGAACACAAACAGCGCAAGAGAAGAGTGACGTTATACCGGTGCAGGAGGAGAGAACACTGAAGCTGAGACGCAGTCGCTGTAAGAAATGTTGCGGTGAGAATGCGCGGCAGATGTCACGTGGAGCCAGAAAGAATGAGGGAGTGTCCCGATAACAATATACGCTGTTTTATCCAAGCAACGCACTTGGGCTGCGCTACAAGCTGTAAACTGGAAGGTACTCCCCTTGCAGCTGGCGTCCAGTCTTCGCAGGTAGTATCCAACTCGGTCTGCTTCAAGCCTCCAATGGGCCTGTGCTATAAATTCCCAGGGCCATGTCTTCTCTTTATTTTTCCAATACAAAGAGGTTGATGGTCTTCTGGTAGTCCGGCATGCCTAGTGCAAGGAAGATCAACTGGCAATAGCTTCTTCAGCTTCTGGAAGGACTCACAAAGCAATCTTCATCAATGTGGAAATGGGAGTTGTCTTCACTGCCTCATACCCAGAATTTGCACGTGAGTGGAGAATCCCTTTTCCTATGGATGCTGGGCCTTCAGGAATAGGGACAGACATCAACGGAACCAGGGTTCCGACGTATCCTAGCATTGTGGTTGTTCTACACTCTCTCTTGATTTGCGGGGGGCCACAGTGCGTACTGCTCTGTTGCAGTAATTTACAAGCTGTAAGCAAGTGGTCCATTGGCATCGTGTAAGCTCAGGGTCATCATATGCAGTCACAGAGCAGAACTTGATCCCAAATGTCCCGCAGGCATAGATTATTCTCTCGATGCACTCTGTGTAATCTAGAAGCACCTCGTTTATCTATGGTAGGGTCTTAGTCATCAGGCCGAACCACTCTTCTGCTGCTTCTTGATGGGTTCCCAGCAGGCCAATCCACCTAAGCCACCTGGTCAGCATCCTGATCATGTGGGCTTCTCAAAGGAAGAAAAATTCTAAATCAGAGGAGAACATCTGAGGACATCCAAGTGTTGGTACTTCATCCTAATCTTGGTTGAGGTCCATTCAGTGTCCAGCTGATCACCAAACATTACCACTCTGGAAGCGCAGCAGGGATATCATCCATATCTGACGGCACGTGATGAGGGATTCGGACAACAAGGGGCCCGTAGACTGACTTCACCCCTGCCTTAACTTCTGACAAGACCATAACATCTTTCTAAGTGTCTTGTCAATATCTGCACTCCATCTTCCTGTTATTAGGGCATAGGGTTGTTCTCTCAGGGTCCGGCCAATTCACTAGTTTAAAAACAGACGCTGACTCGGATGGGCAACTGTAATCTTTAATATGTTCGAGGCCTCACACCCCACTCCCTTGCAGTGTGGCCTATGGCTCAGGGGTGTCCGCCGTAGTCCATTACTAGTGGCCTCTCCATCATGGTCAGCTGATGCTTCACTACTGTGTCCTTTCACCCGGGGCGCCTTGGGCTACTGCAGTGGGTAAGCTGGTGTGCCCATGCAGCAGCAAGGCCGGAATATCATGCTCTGCTTGTCGTGACTGAGCCTAATCCGCACTACGTTCTTCCCTCCTCCTTTGTCATTCTCATGATGTTGGAGCCTGCTCCACTGTATCCTTCTCCTCACAAGTACCATGTGGTTGTCATGTAGGGTGGCTGGTCTGATACTCGCCATTTATCCCCAGTATCTGCATCCATAATTGGACATACAGTGCTAGGCTACCTCTTGTTCCCAGGAAGTGGTGAACGGAAGGGAACAGCGGGCATACCCGAAGAAAGAAGGATTGTGACATACCTAATGGGAAGCAGTAGGTGTGTTACAGGGGGCTAGGGTGCTTGTGTCACAGTTGGGCTGTTTCTGGGGAGTGTCTTCCCTGTGGGTGCTGCAGTTCTGTTCTAACACCCCTGATCTATGCTCTCCACCCCAAGACAAGTCCCCTCCCCGCTCCCTGTTTACAGCGTGCGTCGTGCACAGTATTCACACTTTGCACTTTGTTTCATCAGATAAACTTCTCCTGGGGGATGACTACCAAAGACAGCTGCACCACCAGGGCCCCACCTTCTCTATGATACCATTTAGTTGACACTGTATCCCAGGATTCAGACTCATACCAACACATTCCAAGGACTCCTTCACAACCTCTTACCATTCTTTCTGACATCAAACCCTCAGTCATTTAAATACTATCTTTTTCCTCAAATGGCTTTGAGGTTCTTAAATCCCAACCTAACTTCGGCTACTTGCACATTCTTCAGACTAACTCTCACTTTCTTTCTTCCTTTTACAATGGCACTCTTATCTTAACATTTCTTAATTCCCTATAAAACCAGCAATAATGGCTGCTGGGCTGCACTAAACTCGCTTAACCAAAACTTCTTTATTGTTCCATTGTTTCTACAATAACGTTAACATTTACAGATCACAAAGACAAATACTGTATTGAATGTTATAGAATCGATTTCACTGGCCCGCCGTGCTCAGCTTTTCCTCTACACCAGGAAAGCTTGCATTCACGATTCACCTCCATCAAATGACAATTCTCAAATTTTCATCAGATGCTTTTTCTCCACAGCCTGAGCTGAACAGTCTATCACTCGCGAACCAGACTCAGAGTTCCCGTGTTATCTTCCCAGCGGGAGATTCTCATAAATATCTGGAGCGCCGTTAGGGCTTTCGGCTCCGGTGATTTCTCAGATTACTTAAACACCTTGCGTCCGGCTTTGACTCTTTCAATCAGTTCCAAAACATTCAAATACACATAAAACAGAACAAATACCCCACAAGCGATTAATTTTGAAAGGTCACAGGTTCAATAGCATGGGTATAAAGGCCGACTCGTTTGACCTCAGTCAGCGCTGATCTAACAATTAACCGAATGAAACATAGTACAGCTCCACTAGACAAACGGTTTCCAGCTCGGATCCATAGCAAAGTTTAAACTCTTAACCACCCGGACAGTATATTACAGGAAGGCATGGCGCATTATTCCATCATCGCATCCGCCATTAGTAGAAGCTGCACCGCTCAGGATTTCGGTTAATAAATCAGATCCAAGCCCAATGACCCACTGTTGACAAGGCGGTACATCTGATATAGTAAGTAGCCCCCTCTAACGGGCCAGATGTAGGGCCCTATTTTCCGTGTCTTCTGTGGGGGTTCAATTTATCTTAATATAAACACAAGGAGTTGAAACGAGGAAAAAACACTCAACACATGCCTTGAGCTATGAACAATGCTTCCTTTCGACTATTCTATTCCTAACAAATCTTAGGTGGCCTTTTTCTATACCCTTTTGCAACTACGAGTAGCATAAGATGCATACATTGTACCTGGCTGTGAGGGTCTATTGGCACGTCCTTATCTATTTGGAACCACTCCTACAAGCTTCAGCGAACTGTTGAACACCAGGAGGTGTACCTTCTGACTAGGCGCCATCTGGGATTAACACGCACGATCCTATACACATCTACTTACCAGGGCTTGCGCCATTTTGTTTAAACACATTAATGACAAATAGAGCCTATACCTACAGCTTTTACATGCCACTGTAACTATATAGGTATGTGCATATTATACTTATATAATATTTTATATCCTATTGGAGGTTATAGCTCTAAATAATTCATTAAATATAGAGACAAAAGATCACACTGTATACAAACTTTGTTTCCCATCTTAAACAACCAACTGCATTGCCTCTCACACTACTAATACAGTAAAAGAGATGTACAGGGACTATTGGTAGTAACGCACTGTACTTGTTAGTGAGGCGTACTAGACCGCTATCACTGCAATGCAACCTCACTATACATGTATAGAGCTGTACAGGACATTGTAGTTACAGCACAGTATAGTAAGAGAGGTGCTATAGACGTCCAAATCAATGACATGCAACTCCTAACATAATACAGTAAGAGCAGTACAGGTACATGTGAGTACCGAACGGTTACATGTCTGTGAGGGCTACTAGACACACAATCGCTGGCATGCCACTGTGCATAATTACATGTAAGAGCAGTACGAGGTATAGGTGTACCGCACATTGGCTGAATCAGTGTCTTGGACATTGTATGTAGAACATATTGAATTTGGGGCCCTTTGTAACTTGGGGACCATGCATTCTGTAAAAAAAACAATTTCTGTTTTGGGCTGAATGGACTTAAATCTTTGTGTTTTAAAAAAACCTTCTTAGAAAAGGACAGGTACTATTACAGCATCAATAAAGGGGACTACTCTATATTCGTATCAATGAATGTGTATTGAAGCCTTAAGAAGTAGAGGTATGTGGGGCAAAGCAGTGATTGGGAACGCAACGTTTGTCCTGACCGTAATCCTATTGAGGAACACAACACTTCCTCTTCCTAGTCTAGAGTGTATTCTTAGTAGTGTTTTTTTCTGATTTGACCATAAACTGCCTTTATGACTGTATTTAGGCTTCATGGCCATTTTGTAGGGTTTTTTCATTAAATGGCACAATGTTACTGTACAACAGCCGCATTATGGATGCTATGTCAGCTAATAGTCCAGCGCACTTGTCATCTTATGAAGTCTTTAGCTATTAAAGGGCAAAAAAGGAAAATTTAGACCGCATTGTGTCACTTTATAGGGGCTGAAGGAGTTGTGTTGCAGATGGCAGGATTCCTTACATAGTCCCACCATGTGTCCAGTGTTGACAGTTGCTCGTTGTAGTTTTTTTGCCTTTTTCCAAATATCTGGCTTTCCATTTTGTTTTTTGTTACGCTTTGGGTCCTTCACCAGTTTCGCTACGGCAGTGAGACTGAAAGAAAATTGGTTCTGCCCCCATGCATTTTTTGGGTTTTGGGAAACATCTCCCTCTTTGGGGTTTTTTGTTTTTTTTTTTTTTTTTTTTTTTTTTTTTAAACATAATTTTTTTCAACGTTTTAAATATATAAACAGAATTGGGCACAAGGGGGAAAAAGGTAGGTCAGCTTAAAACATAAAAATATAAAATGTTATAGGAATAAAAAAGTAAATCGTTAAAGATATCAGTCAAATAAAAATTTCCCCCAAAAAAACCTTATATGGGAAAATGAGTTAACACAATTATGAGGTAAAGCTGAGACTCTATGCACTGGCAAAAATAGAATGCTAGCCAAATTTGGGGGAAAGGAAAAAAAAAAAATTAAAACAAAACCCAAAATAAACCATAAAATAAAACCCGGGCCCACTTTTTATTACACTAAATGGGTTTATCCAGGCGGGAGTTACTAAGGGGAGTGGGCTGCTCTGGAATCAGGTTGGGGGTATGATAAAAATACAGTGGGGTTAGGGCCCCTTTGGGTACGGCCGGGGGGGGAACGTGAGTCTTAGGGCTTGTTCACAGGGGGGTTTAATCATTTTCCCAAGCGCTTTAAAGGGTTTCTTCTTGGAGTCCGCATGTCGGTCCCCAAGAGGATCTAACAATTAAACCAAAAAAACTAAAAAAACTAATCCCTTTAGGGCTCGATAGCACAGAAAAAATAACCTTTAAATAAATTTTTAAAAAAAACGGGAAAGAAAATCCTACTGTACCTATTGAAAAAACCCTACCAAAACAGGGAAACCCCCCCCAAAAAAGGGGGGGACCCGTCTCGAAAACCCCCCTAAATACCCTACACCGTCCTACAGGTACAATTAACACTAAGGAAAAAAACAATATACAAAATTATTAAAGGGGAAAACCCACAAAACCCAAAAAAAATAAGACCCAAGTGGCCCATCCGGACCTAGTGGGGAAAAAGTTTTTTCATAATTTCCCTGTCCCCAAAGCGTTTCCCCACCGATATCGTGGGTTTTCAGGGAACAGTAACATATTCTTTATAATGAGGGGCAGGGTATGGGGCACAATAATCAGGTCCCAAAACAGAACACCATTATATAGTAAAGCATTAGGAACGCCGAAATATACTCAGCAAAAATCGGAACCAGGCTTGGACTGGCCCACAGGGGAATAGGGGAAACGGGGAAACCCCTGGCGGGTCCCTGAACATGGAAGACCTGGAGTTGTTTTTTAACTGCATATACATCCTTGGAAAAGGCAGAAAAGCAGAGAGAAAAAGGGGAACAACTAAGGGAGAGTATGGGGCATGTACAGTCATTTACAGTAGCTGTAGGGGGGGCCCCCAAAACAAAATCACGGTGGGCCAGAAACAGCCCTGGTGGGGGGCCTAGAATCAACTCCACCTGTGGGCCCCAGGCACCCCCCCCAAAACTGATCGGAAAAGGCCATAAAAAATTTCGCATCAATGGGTAAGGATAATGATATAAACAATAGGAAAATTTGGGTACTGCTTAGTGCCTTCACTGTGCTGTTGTGTATGTGTGAAGTAACAGTAAAGTTTAGCCTCCCCCCCCCTTGTGTAAAAAGCACGTTTAAGGGGGGGAAAAAAAGTATCCCCATTGCCCATTTTTTTAATCCTTACCCGTTGATTATCCTTACCCGTTGATGTTATAATGTTTTTATGGCACTGTTCCGATTTTTGCTGAGTATATTTCGGCGTTCCTAATGCTTTACTATATAATGGTGTTCTGTATTGGACCTGATTATTGATGCACCATACCAGCTGATATTTTAAAATTAAGTAGGGGTGTACTGTTCCCTGATGAACCCACGATATCTGTGGGGGAAACGCGTTGGAACAGGGAATTATTGTTTTACTAGTTCCCACTAGGTCCGGGATAGGGCCATCGTTGTGTCTTATTTTTGTTGGTTTTGTATATTGTTTGTTTTGTGCTTAGTGTTAATTGTACACGTGTGAGGGACGGTGTAGGGTATTTAGGGTAGGTTCGAGAGCGGGGTCGCCCCTTTTGGGGCGTGTTCTCCGCTGTTCTGTAGGATTTATCAATAGGGTACAGTAGGGATTTTTCTTTCCCGTTTTTTAATATATTTATTTAAAGGTTATATTTTATCTGTGCGTATCGAGCCCTAAGGTATTAGTTTTTGTAGTTTTTGGTTTACTTTCTGGATATACCGGACATCTATATCTGAGGGGATCTCCTTCCCCGTTATATTTAGGAGATAGGTAGTTTTTTCGGATCTAACGATTAGCAGTGAGATTATTACTGCTCGCTGTGTTCACGAACACGGAGCGGCGTTCACATGAGAGAACACAGCTGCCTGTTTCAAAAGCGCCGCTCGGCTCCGTCTTGAAAAGAATTGCATGTCAATTCTTTTCAAGACGGAGCCGAGCGGCGCTTTTGAAACACGCAGCGGCGATCCCTCATGTGAACGTCGCTGCGTGTTCGGCATAGACAGCAGTGATAAAGTCACTGCTAATTGTTAGATCCGTCTTGGGGACCGACAGTGCGGACTCCAAGACGGATCCTTAAAGCGCTTGTAACACGGAGTGTAAACTCCGTGTGAACAAGCCCTTAGGGTGTGATCACATGTGGCAGATTTCTTGCAAAAATTTCTGGAACTGAAAACTCTTCCTGAGTGGGGTTGTATCTGCATCATGATCGTGGATTTCTACAAATTCCCTTCAGATTCTTAGAACAGTTGCAGAAATTTCAGCAACAAATTGTTCACATTTGAACCCAGGTCTAAAGCTGTTCACTCCTGTACAATCCAAAAAGCTTGAGTTGCTCCGCTAGAATATATTCTGACTATTTAAAGTGGTATAGAAAAACAATGTTTGGTCTGCACATCCAAGTTTTTTTTTTTTTGTTTTTTTTTAAATGAGCATAGGTGCACGCTGGTGTGGCAGCAAAACACAAACACAATCCAATATCAGCAGCACTCTACTAGCATTAAAAACAGTCAAAGGGGACATAGGAATTTTTGGAAATGCAATTCTGCTACTTTGAATACATGAAAAATTTGAGGTTCTTAGTGCACATTTCTGATCAAAACTGTATAAGCCCACCTGCCATCGAAAAGGCAACCTCAATACAGGTGAGAACCTACATTATATGTTACCTCTCTTGGTGCCTGTTCAGACCTCCACATTTCAGGGAGAGTAGATTTCAGCTACAAACTACTCTGCATTGATTTAAAAACCTGTGCAGGTGGGCACAAAACAAAAATGGGGGCAGCCACTCCCCCATACAAAGTCTACAAAAACAATGTTTGGTTTGCACATCCCCAATTTATTTTTTTTTCAATATTTTGGATGTGCAGACCAAACACTGTTTTTCTAGAATGCCTCGTCTTTTAAATGATTCTAGAAAAACAGTGTTTGGTCTGCACATCCAAGAAAAAAAAAGTTTTTGTAGACTCTTTGGGGGAGTGGCTGACCCCATTTTGGTTTTGTGCCCACCTGCACAGGTTTTTAAATCAATGCAGAGTAGCTTGTAGCTGAAATCTACTCTCCCTGAAATGTGGAGGTCTGAACAGGAGCCGAGAGAGGTAACATATAGCGTAGGCTCCCATCTGTATTGAGGTCGCCTTGCCAATGACCGGGGGGCTTATACAATTTTAATCAACAATGTTCCCTAAGAACCTCAAATTTTTCATGTTTTCAAAGTAGCAGAAATGTTTTTCCAGAAATTCTTATGTTCTTTTTGATTGTTTTTTTTAGTGCTAATAGTGTGCTGCTGATATTGGATTGTGTTTGAATTCAAAGTGGTATTCCCGTTTCATTGATTTAGCTTTAAACATGTCGGCAAAGGTAAGTAAAGACTATTACCAAATACATTGCTGTTCTGATTTTGGTTCTCTCCAGAGTTAGGAGTAGATTTTATCTCCTCTTTTTGTACTTAAGTTTTTCCTAGTTACCAGCCACCTATCTCTCATTTATTAGTTTGTGAAAGGCAAACAGCCCGCTCTCTCCTGTTAAGGACTGAAACAATTTGGAGACCTAAAGTCTGGACGTATATCCAAAAAAGGATCCAAGGAGGAAGCCCATGGATTCAATGGGTGATACTGACAACATATATTTCAAAAAAGTATCCTCCGATCCTTATAAATTTAAAATAGCATTCACTTTATTTTCATCGTTTTAAAAATCATAGCAGGTAGCTCACAGCTTACGCGTTTCGGGACTTGCCCTTACTCATAGCTTTTTAAAAACGATTTTTAAAACAATGAAAATAAAGTGAATGCTATTTTAAATTTATAAGGATCGGAGGATACTTTTTTTTTTAAATATACCTATCTCTCATCTTACAGGCTGTAGCAGTAGCTTGGACGATGACTCACTGATGACAAGTTTTAACCTTTCAGAGCTCTGTATCCTTGTGCACTACGGTTTGCAAACGTCATGCATTCTTGTCACTGTAACTAGATCAGCCAGGAGCTCCAAAGGTGATATGTCAATCACTGCTGTAGAAGCACTCACAGCTTGAACAGGAAGTGTGAGCCTTAAGCTGTCTGTGGCTCCGTAAAACAGCATGGTTAGACAACCCCTTTAAATGGGTTTTCTCACCCTGCAGTTTCACAGAGCTACAGCCAGCTTTAGCATCACACATGCTATTCAGGCTGCGGACGGGTCTATTGCAGTGATTGACACACCAGCTCTGCTGTTCTTAGCTATTCCTGTTACAGTTTATAAATCTCTTACAGTTTTTTACACAGGCTGCAAAGCTCGAACGAGTGTTTACTTCGCTAAATGAGAAGGTTTTAAAGTCTGTAGCTAGAGATAAGACTTTGCAGGAGGTGACTCAATGGATGGACTGAGTGACTGATGGCAGCTTAGAGCAAATGAGAGATAAGAGAGAGCAGGGAGAGATAGTCATAACCAGAGAAAGATGTGTGCTCTAAGAGGAGAGAAAACCTCCTTTATCTCCTGACCAAAGAAAAATCAACAAAGCAATGTATTTAGAAAAAGTCTTTAATGAGCTGTCCCTACATGTTAAAAGCTAATCATTGTAGTAAGAACTCCCATTTTCCAGCCTTAAGGGGGTTAAGATGACCCAGTATGGTCCCTCCTCCTTGGGGGTGCAGCATACTGGGTGAAAAAGCTGACTAGATAGCTCCAACCATAGAATCGTTGTACAGTATTTGCTGTGTTCTATCTTTTGAGGAAGGTTCACCAAATCGTATTCTATGGTAAAGACCTCTGTGATCACTGTGTAAAGGATCTGGTCACTCAACTCATGGAGCTTATCTATATAAGATATAATTTGAGGCAAAGGTCCTGTTCCCTCCAGTATAGTCTGTTGTCTTTACTTCTGCAGTTCTTCTTACACTTACCAGATGTTCTGTCCATCCCAGTTCTTTGCCCTCCCTTTTTGCTTATGAAAATTAAATTTCTCCTTCAGATCACTTAATTTGCTGTTTCTCTTACATCTTAGACCTTATTTCTAAATATTTTCCTTACTTTCAGTTTCCTCCCCTGCATTGCTTCATGAATTATCGGTAGCTGCCGCTGTGTTCTAAAAAGTGTCTAGTTATATTGCCTCAATTTTTAAAAAGACGGGTTAGGAAAAATATATATCGCCCTATGTTGTTATACTATATAAAAAAAATCAAATAAAAATATTATTGAAAAAAAAAATGATTATCCAAAGAGTCACTCCTCTGGGCAATTACAGAAAAAGTGCGTAAAAATAATTGTCTTGCCTGAGTCTTCATTCATCTTTCTGTGATGTTTTTTGTGCATTTCTTCTGCTGTGTGTGTAGCCCCCTTTCCCTGCACATTTCTCAAATTAATAGCTGACAGTGAATTCATGGATTGACCAGGCTCTTATTACTTTTACTGCAGATGGGAGTCCTACAGATGCAAGTGAGGTTAATGCACCTCTTCTTTGGCTGTCATGTGCCCTCATTCAATTTTGGGCATGAGGTTCAATTAAAAAAAAAAAAAAAAGGGTCAATTTCTGTAACAGTCCCATTCTTTTGCAGTAAGAGCTTAAAGGATTGGTCTGGTAAACTAAAATAAAAAGAAATTTCACCTATGTCTTGCTTGAGTCTTCATTCATCTCCATGCAATGTTTTCTAAGCTAATTTGTGCTTTATCCAGCCTCCCTTTTCTGCAGCCGAGCAGCAGCCTTTTTCTGTTTTTGAAAGCTGTTTTTCTTTGCTCTGGAAGACAAGTCCCAGCATCCTTTGCTTTGTTTCATCTATTTTCCTTCCTCCCTTCTGTTTTCTACCTCCTTGTCAAATCCACCTTTTAGTGACTCCTCAACTGTTTACTAGGAGGAAGTTATTTAGATCAGCAGCAGATTAATCCCTGTGTTATCTGCAGGACTATTACAAACCACAAAGAAAAAGAGAATACCTTAATACAAATAGAAAATAAGAGAATACAAAAAAAGAGAATACCTTACAAATAACACAATAAAATATAACTTTTAATGAATAAGGCTAAAAAAGGGGAAAATTCCATATTGTACCCTAACAATCGCACCTACCGTAATGCCGATAAACGGGGGACCCGCCCCAGAAAAAGGGCGACCCTGTACAGGAACCTACCCAAACCGATCCCTACGGTATCTCTCAACCAAGCAGGGCCCAAACCAAAAAAGGACAAAGACAATAACAAAAAAAGGAAATAACAAATATACATATATCGAACAAAACACATATATAGATCCACAAAATTATGTATTAAATAATATGTCTCAATTAGTTCATTCCAAGAAAATTAAACGTTCCAATGCGTTTCCCTCATAGGTATCATGGGTTAATCAGGGAACATATGAGACTAAGCAGCAACGTGTAACAAAGCAAATTCAAGAATGCTTACGTCCCTCTTAGAGAAAGATAATCGATAATCTCATTATGATGTATGGAGGATCCACTATGCTTATCTGGACCTGTCATAATGAGATTATCGATCATCTTTCTCTAAGAGGGACGTAAGCATTCTTGAATTTGCTTTGTTACACGTTGCTGCTTAGTCTCATATTTTCCCTGATGAACCCATGATACCTATGAGGGAAACGGGTTGGAACGTATAATTTTCTTGGAACAAACTATTTGAGACATATTACCGTGTTTCCCCGAAAATAAGATACCCCCAAAAGTAAGACACAGCAGAGATTTTGTTGAATTCCCGAATATAAGGCACCCCAAAAGTAAGACACAGCAGAGATTTTGTTGAATTCCCGAATATAAGGCACCCCCCGAATATAAGACATAGCGGAAATCATTACTGCTGCTCCCCATACCCAGGGCCATCCTTAAGGGTGCGCAGAGAGAAAGGTGGGGGGGAGGGAAGGAGGGTGTTCCTAAGCCCCGCTCAACCCGAGAAACGGACCTGGGACATATTGTTGTAGCAGAGTGTTGAAGGAGGTCATGTGACTGTGATGTCACCACAGGTCCTGAACATCCCAGGACAGGAGACAGGGTACAAGTTAGTGAAGGATGGAGGGGGAGAACAGAGCAATGAGACTGACACACACACATCTCACAGGATGGCTGATGGGGCATGCTGGAACTTCTAGTTCTACAAGTCCCAGCATGTCACATTTGCCATCCTGTAGCTGCCATAAAATGTCCTTTACATACATAGCATGCTATAATTTATTTATGGAAAAATTTAAGACATCCCCCGAAAATAAGACACAGTCAAGGGTGTAACTAGAGAAGCCAGGGCCCCAAAGCAAACTTTTGGTTGGGGCCCCCTCCCCCCCCCCCCCCCGCCTCGCCCACCTCCCTGACCACGACCATGTGCCAGGACATGCTGTTAGATAATGTAGATAATACAAGGGGCAAATATCTCACCATACATATCACCATCATACTGCTACCAAACAAATCCACTATACCAAGACCAACATTACTAATAACTCTATTACATAGGAACCTGATTATACCGCCAGAACATGACCACAAAGTGACTGATAATACCCCTAAACTGATCAGTACACAAAGACCAATAGTACCGCCATATAGTGACCATATAGTGGTATATACAGTGTACACAGGCTCCGCAGACTGTATATTACCAGCCAACAGTGACCATATAGTGGTAGGTATCAGTGTACACAGACTATGTGATTAAAGTGTAGTTACATCTTGTGACTCACAGGTGACGTTTCTCTAATGAGTCGTTGACTTTCCCCCTTGTTCTGCATCCGGTCCAGTCCGCCTTCATGATGACATCTCCCGGCCACTTGTCCCTGCAGATTTAGACACAAATATCTTAGAATCCTGACTTTTCCAGCACCTGCCCCCTGGCTATATGGGGTCCATTTAGACAGGCAGGGTTTAGATAGGATATATGGGGCCCCAAATAGGCAAAGTTTAGGTAGCCAATAGAGTGCCCATATAGGCAGGCAGGGTTTAGGTGCTATAGGGAGCACATACAGGTAGACAGGGGTTAGGTGGGCTATAGGGGCATATAGGTAGGGTTTAGGTAGCTAAAGGGGCTTTCCATATAAGTAGACAGGCAGGCTTCGGGGGCTATATAGGTAGGCAAGCTTTAGGGGGCTATAGGGGCTATATAGGCGGACAGGCTTCACGGTAACTATAGGGCTATTCAGGCAGGCAGCCTTTAGGGGGCTATGCAGGCAGGCTGGGGGCTATAAAGGCAGGCTTAGGGGGGTATACAGGCAGGCTTATGGGGGTATACAGGCAGGCTTAGGGGGTATACAGGCAGGCTTAGGAGGTATACAGGCAGGCTTAGGGGCAGGTAAAATAAGAAATAGTTTACTTACCTCAGTTCATGCTCCCCGATGCGCTGCACTGCAGCCTCTCTGCAGCCGCTTGCAGCCGCTCTGCAGCCTCTGTGCTCAGCGCGGGCGGCGCGGTGATGTGACGTCACCGCGCGTGCCCACGTGATCACAGAGAGCCAGCAGGGGAAGTAGCAGAGCGGAGCGATCGTCGCTCCGTTCTGCTACCTCCGGGTAGCGCTGCCTCTGAACGCTCAGGCCGGAGGGCCCGGCCGTTCAGAGGCGGGATGCGCCGGGCCCCTCAACGCCGCGCCCGTCGCAGTGAACTGTTAAGTTCACTGCCGGCGGGCCCAAGGAGTGGGATTACCGGGGTTAGCGGACGCAGTAGCAGCTGCCCCGGGGCGCGGGCCCCCTAAGCGCACGGGCCCCAGGGCAACTGCTACCCCGGTAGTTACGCCCCTGGACACAGTGCATCTTTAGGAGCAAAAATTAATATAAGACACTGTCTTATTTTTGGGGAAACAGGGTATTTAATGCATCATTTTGTGGATCTATTTATGTGTTTTGTTAGATATATGTATGTGTTATTATTGTTAATTATTGTGTTTTTAATAATTATTGTGTTATTTGTACCAAAGGTATTCTCCTTTTCTTTGTGGGTTGTAGTGGTTCAAATTCTTTGGATACTGGGTAGTGCTTCATTTAGGGTTTTTCTCCTCCCCCTGTTATCAATTGTAGGAGAGCTGTGTTTTTTTGTTTTTTTTTCAAAAAAAAAAAAGTTCTTAAGACCATTAATGAAGATAATTATATTTTATTGTTTAATTGTATCCTTCGTTTCTCGTTTAGTGTTCCTTTTAAGAAGGTTAAGGGTTTTTTGTGTGTATGTGGTTCTTTTAATACAAAAAATTAAAAAACCTTTAAAAAACATCTGTCTGGACTTTGTAGGCAAAATCTCGCTTCTTAGCTGCAAATAGATCAGAGGTGAGCGATGAAGAATTTCTTAAGTGGATGTCTACAGTAGGGGGAACACCTGCTGAAATTCTGGAGAACAAGGAGGTCATGCAGCTATTCCTCCCGTCCCTAAAAGCTGATTTAAAAGTTGTTGATAACTTTGTGTAAGTTCCTGTGGTTTCTCCCCTGATCCCTTTTATCCAGCTGTTTTCTGCCATTTTTTTTTTTGCATGCCGCTTTATATGCGGACTAAGGCTATGTTCACACGGCTTATTTCGGGACGTATTTACGTCCGCAAATACGTCCCGAAATACGTTTCAAATACGTGTCACAAAGTGTGGCGCGTATTTCGCGTCGTAAATACATTCTCCATTCTTTACTATGGGGATTTACGTTGCGAAATACACCTCAATAAGTGACAGGGGACTTAATTTTACGATCGTATTTACGGACGTATTTACGCCCGCAAATACGTCGCGAAAATACACCTCGTGTGAACGACGAGGCGTATTTTACATTGGAATCAATGCTAATCTAATTGTTCATTATTTGAAACGTATTTCGGGACGTAATTACGTCCATAAATACGCCCCGAAATAAGCCGTGTGAACATAGCCTTATGTGTCTCAATGATTACAGACTACAAACAACCCTGTGTAGTCTGATCCTGCAGCAGATGAGTAATCTGTAACTATGGAAATACATTGGTTTTGCTTGTGAGTTGTTAAAGGGAATCTGTCACCATTTTTTTCTTTACTAATTAAAACAAGACGCTGATACATATTTTTTTTATTTGTAGCAGTTCATATTTTCTGATTGAAGATTTCTCAATTAGGCTATGTTCACACGCGGCGCAGTACATCGTGTGTCTCGGGAGCGCATCGTCCCGCGACGCAGGGGGGGGGGCATTGACCTTCATTACTCGCAGCACGTATTCGCCGCAAGTAATTGACATGTCACTTATCTCCCCGCGCATACAATACAATCGTATTGTATGAGCGGGGAGAGGAGGCGTAATCCATAGTTGTCTATGAGAACTATAAATTACTGCAATTTCGGCGCGCATCTCAACTGTATCAGAGCGCAAATACGTGGCAAAATGCGCTCCAAAATTATGCCGTGTGAACTTACCCTTATGTTTTCTGTATACAATTGTGAGGACAGTGTTCTTGCCTGCACTGCTATTAACAGCTCTTAGAGAGATGCTTTGCAGCAGCTTCATGGACATAGGAGCCTATGAACAGGAGCAGACCCATGGACTTCTATAGGAGAGTTTTCTAGTCCTGCTCTGTGACCTGGGAAGAAGTCAGTGTGCAGGGAGAAGGAGAGGGGAGCTGTGACCTCTCCTATTGTGACTGGAGGACCCTGTGTTCTCTATACACATTGGTGTCACCTTTCAGTGTAACCCTGCTTGCACTGATCATGAGCAGACTATTGAAAATCTCTCTACAGAACAGGAAGTGTCAGACTATTATTAGGCCTAGTGGCCAAAGTGAAAACTGCAGGAGAGCTCAGGATTTTTTTAAAAAATATTGAAAGTGATATGGAAAATTTAAAAAACCTAATTAAAAGTTCTTAAAAAATGTGTTTAACTTAAAAACGTGAGTAAAGCAATACGTTATTCTTTGACACATTCCCTTTAACAGAAATGGATATTTCTTAAGTTGGTTCTTTATTTTAGATTCATGGAAGCATTCAATCTATTTTATCTATCTGTATTGCTTACCATATATTGATTTTCTTTAGTTGTAGCCACATTTTAGCTTATAGCTATGATCTGTCATGGCACCTTAGCTTAGAGCTGCTTTATCCTCCATTCCTGAGTGCCCCTGTCCCCTTCTATTTAAGACTTATCTTAAGATAAGCCCTCAATATTAAAATCATGAAAAATCCCTTTAAAGAGGATGGAAGCCTAAAGGGAAAGTAGAGACAAACAACTGTGTCCCGTTCCCCTGTGTACATGCAGCATATAGTCCGAGAGGTTTAACTCGTAAAGGGGTTGTCTCACCATAAACATTGATGGCCTATCTTATCAATATTTCATCAATGTCTGATAGTTGCGGGTCCCGCACCAATCTTGAGAACAAGCCCTGCAACCTCTATGTTTTGAACAGGAAGGTGATCAGGATGCTCCTATTGAAATCAATGGGAGTTCCAAGTACAAGGGCTTGGGGGT